>CAKNXH010066305.1:0-17390 GCA_932178445.1 Andricus quercusramuli | reverse complement strand
TGTTAAATCTTTGTGAACTCTTTTGAAATCTTTTGAAATCTTTTGTAGATCTTACAAATATTCTTAAATCTTTTTTAATGTTTATTAAAACTTTGGAAATCTTTAAAAATCTTTGAAATCTTTTTAAATCTTTCTAAATCTTGTAAAATATTTCGAACTCTTTGGTAAATTTTGGTGAAATATTTTAAATCATTGTGAAATCAATAGTGAATCTTCTAAATCTTTGTAAAGTCTTTCAAATTTTTGTAAAATCTTGGAAATCTTTGAAATTTCTGTGAAATTTTTGAAATCTTTGTGAAATGTTTTGAAATTTTTTGAAATTTTTTGTAAAATCTTCGAAATCTTTTAAATCGTTGGTAAATTTTTGAAATCTTGGTTAAATCCATAAAAATAATTTAAAATCTTTTGAAATATTTGTTAAATCTATACAAATATTTTGAAATCTTTTGTAAGCTTGAAAATCTTTCAAATGTTAATGAAATATTTTAAATCTTTGTGAAATCTGTTGAAATCCTTGTAGCATTTGAAAAAGCTTGTGGAATGTTTTGAAATTTCCGAAATCTTTGTTCAATCTTTAAAATCGTTTGGAATATGTGAATTCTTTTGTAGATCCTTGAAATCCTCTAGAATCTTGAAAATATTTCATAAAATATTTTGACATGTTTGTCAAAAGTCTTTAGAAATCTTTTCACATTTTATATCTTTTGAATCTTTGTGAAATCTTTTGAAAATTTTATAATGTTTGTAAAATCTTATGACATCTGTGAGAAAAAAATCGTTTAAAACCTTTTGAAATGTTTAAAAATCTTTGGTAAATCTTGGAAATATTTGTTAAATCTTTTAAATCTTTCTGAACTCTTTTGAAACCCTTGTAAAATCCTTGTGATAATTTCTAAATACTTATGAAATTTTTTATGAATCTTTGAACTCTTTGTAAAGTCTTTAAAATTTTTGTAAAATCTTCTGCAATTTTTGTAAAATCTTTAAAGCCCTTGTGAAATCTTTAAAATCTCTATCAAATGTTTTGGAATCTTTCGTAAGTCTTTGAAATCTTTGAAGTCTTTGTGAAATATTTTAAATATTTGTGAACTCTTTTGCAAATCTTTGAATCTTTGTGAAATGTTTTGCAATCTTTGAAGTCTTTGAAATGTTGTGAAACCATTAAAAACTTTGTGAAATATTTTTAAATCCTTGTGAAATCTTTGGAATCTTTGTAAAATCTTATGAAGTCTTTGGAATGTTTTGTGTATCTTGAAAATTTTGAAATATTTTGACAAATCTTTTAAAATGTTTGTTAAATTATTAGAAATCTTTGAAAACCTTCTACATCTTTGAAACTTTTCTAAAAACTTTGAAATTGTTGTAAAATCTTTGTGAAATGTTTTGAAATCTTCGAGAGAAAAATCGTACGAAATGTTTTAAAATGTTTTTTTTTAAATCTTTGTTAAATTTTGTGAAATATTTGTTAAATCTTTCGAAATGTTTTATAATCTTTGAAATCTTTGTGAAATCTTTTGTGAATTTTTGAAATCTTTGTGAATTCTTTGAAATTTCGGTAAATTCTTTTGAAATCTCTGAAATCTTGAGTACATTCAAAAGGCGAGTAATCAATCCCTGGAGCCGCACTATTTAAAATCCCTCCGTGTTGAATGATTTAAATTGAAAACTGTTGAACTGTTAAGGCTTTTAAATTTATCGAATTTTAAATGGTTTAAATTCAATTAAATAATTACTTTATTTCAGTAATAATAAATTATTTATAATTCCAGCCATCGTATTGAAGTCGGTTCTCGAAGGAAGCAGTTCCCATCGGTCCACGGATCAAAATTCCACATTGTCACCTGCAGATTCCGCTTTAGTCGCACAATACAAAGATCTTATTAGAGAACAGGACGGACAAATCCAGAAACTTAATCAGATCAACGAAACACTCTCGAAGGAAAAGCGAGAACTCGATGTAAGTACTTTAAATGCATATAATTTTTTTAATAATTCAGGGTGTCTAGCGTTTCTTCAAACAAAAATTCCAGGACTTTTCCAGGTTTTTCAGGACAGAAATATAAATTTTTCCAGGTACTTTTTTTACAGTAAAAAAATAATACTTTCCACGAAACATAGTAGGAATTGTAGGTCTAGTACAACTGAAAAAATGTCATATGCGAAATTTTTCTTACGAATATTGAATTATCTACTAAAGACGATAAATTTCGATCCAAAAATGGAAAGTTAAATTTTCAGTTAAAAAAATTAATTTTCGTAGAGAAAAAAGAATTTTCAACAAAATAGTTAAGTCTTCAACCAATATAATAAATTTGAAGAAAAGCAGTTTAATTTTCAATCAATTAGTTGCGTTTTAAATTGGAAGAATTTTAATTTCTACCAAAGAAGATAAATTTACTGAAAAAAAATATGAATTTTCAACCAAAACTGGGATAGTTAAATTTTCAGCAAAAAAAAAATAATGTTAATGCAAAAAAAATCAATTTTGACAGAATAGTTCAATTTTCAACAAATAAAATGAGTTTTTAACAAAGTAGTTCTACATTCAACCAAAAAGTTGAATTTTGAACCAAAAAAGGTGAATTTTTCATGAAAAATTTAATATTTGAATTTTCGATTAAAAACGATCAATTTTCAACCTAAATTGGAATAGTTGAATTTTTAATTCGAAAAATTAATTTTCACACAAAAATAAAGGTTTTTCAACAAAATAGTTCAATTTTCAGCCAATAAGATGATTTTTTATTAAAGTTTTTTTAGATTCCGACCAAGTTATTGAATTTTTAATGAAGAGAATAAATTTTGTAATAAAAAAGAAATTTACAACAACAAAAAAACGAATTTTCAATAAAATAGTTGAATTTTTAACCAAAACGACGAATTTTCAACAAAGAAAATTCGTTTTCTAACAAAAAGACCAATTTTTAACAAAATACACCAATTTACAGACAAATAATTTAATTTTTAACTAAAAATGATTAATTTTTTAGTAAAATAGATTTGAACTAAATAGCTGAATTTTGAACCGAAGAGATGAATTTTCAAATAAAATTATGAATCTGCCATTCTGCAACCAAATAATGAATGTTTAATAAAGTAGGTCAACTTTTAACAAACAAACAAAAACAATTTCCTACAAAACAGTTGAATTTTCAATCCGAAATTATTAATATTCTACCGAAGAGATGAATTTTCTAATCAAAAAGACGAATTTTCAACAAATAAAGATTTTTCGGCCAAGACAGGAAAAAATGTCAAAGAAATTGTTGAACATTCAAGCCAAAATACAGTATTTTCAACCAGAAAATATTGATTTTCAACAAAAAAGTTAATTTTTAACCAAGAAATTGCAGTTAAAAAAACAGAGAAAATTGCCACCAACAGGATTCGTTTTCTACCAAAAAAATGAGAAAGTTACATTTTTAGGTTAACAAATTAATTTTAAATGAAAAAAAAATGAATTTTCAGCTAAATATTTAAATTTTAAATCAAAGAGATCAACCCTCAAACAAATAAATTTTTAACAAAGTGTTTCAAGTTTTACCCAAGTGATTGAATTTTTAATTAGAAAAATATCCATTTTCAGCCAAAAATAGTTACGTTTTCAGTTTAAAAATGATTTTTCAACCAAGAAAAGGAATTTTCAACCAAAAAGATGAATTTTCTACCAAAAAATATGAATTCTGGATGAATAATGTAATAGTAGATATTTCAAATAAAAAGTATGACTTTTTAATAACAATTGTTGTTGAATTTGCAACCGAATAATAAAATTCTTCACTAAAATTACAGTCGTCAGGATCAAGCAACTGTAAGAAAAGAAATAAAAATACAAGGCAAATAAATTACTAACTAACTGTGTTAAATCTTTTTAAATCTTTGAAATTTTTGTAAAATCTTTTGAAATCTTTCTAAACCTTTAAAATATTTGAAATCTCTTTGAAATCTTTTGCAAGTCTTCGAAATCCGTGTTAAATCTTTTGAAATATTTGTTGAATGTCTTCCAAATCTTTTCACATTTTATGAAATCTTTTAAATCTTTGTGAAATCTTTTAAAATCTCTGTGAAATCTTTTAAAATTTTTAGAATGTTTGTAAAATCTTATGAAATCTTATCGGAATCTTTGGAAATTTTCGAAATCTTCTAAAATGTTTGAAATCATTCGTTAATAAATCTTTTTAAATGCTTGTTAAACCTTTAAAAATATTCTAAATCTTTAAAAGAATTTATAATAAAAGAGATATGTATTTAAAAAAAAAAACGAATTTTCAATAAAATAGTTGAATTTTTAACCAAAACGACGAATTTTCAACAAAGAAAATTAGTTTTCTACCGAAAAAGACACATTTTCAACAAAATACACCAATTTACAGACAAATAATTTAATTTTTAACTTAAAATGATTAATTTAAATAAATAAATAGTATTATATGTTATATATAATAAATAGTTAATAATAATAATAAGTCCCAAACTTCATTTTCAAAATTCTCTAACTTTGCCCCGACCTATTTTTTACTTGCTCTAACCATTAATATATTCAAATACCATTTCTATTGTAGTTGAGTGATTTTCACTGTGATAAAATAAATAGTCTCTTGTTGAAAAGGTAATCTTTTTTCGTTCATCAGAGAAAAAGTTTTAAAAACTATTCCAGAACAAAAATTCCAGAACCATGAGCAAAATTCAAGGATTTTTCCAGGTTTTTTCGGGGTAAAAACGAATTCCAGGACTTTTCCAGGTTTTCAAGGATATCCAGGACACTGGACACCCTGAATAATTATTATTTTACTTCTTAAATATTAATTTTCTATTGAATATTACTTGCAGGTTCAAGTCCAAGAACTTCAAACCACAGTGAGTCACTTGAAAGACCAAAATTTGGTTCTGCGAGCAGCTCAGACTAATTTTTCGAATGGAAAAGAGTTGATTTCTCCTTCGAATAATCTCGACGCAACGAACGAAGAATTGGAAAATTACAAAGTGCAAGTGCGAGATTTGGAAAGCCGATTGTCTAGTTATGTGCTGAAGCTCGAAGAATATGAAAAGAAAAGTATTAGTCAAAACGGGACGGAACTTGAAACTGCTTTGAAGCAAAAAACAGAAGAGCTCGAAAAATTGAGAAAAGACCAGGAAGATTTGTTGGAACTTCTCACAGATCAGGACAATAAAATCACTTTGTACAAAGAAAAACTGGTAGCATTAGGAGAAAAAGTTGATTCTGACGAAAGTTCGGGTGATCTTGACACAGACGACCAGCCGGAATCAAACAACTGATGCACTGAAAATTCTGTAAATTAATAACCATAAGTTTTACGAAAATTAGTCTAATCTTCGATCATTCTCAATTCAATGTTTTAGTCAGTCAGATATTTCTAATTGTCTCTCAAGAATTGTAAATTATGAATTATTCGTAATTGATTTTAAATATTTGTTGAAACTGTTATTCTTTTTCTATAGATAGAGACTTACAAATTCAGAAAGTAAAGCACAATTTAAATTGCTAAAAACAAATTTTTTGATGAACCTATTCCCCTCAGGGATCATCGATAATCTACGTTACCAATTTTGGGATATTTTTGACCCCCATTGGCTATACACGGATATTCGACCACAAAAAAGACTTTAAAAAAATAGTTGAATTTGCAACAAAATAATTAAATGTCCAACAAAATAGTTGAATTTTTAACCAAGTGTAAATCATTTCTCAAACAAAAAAAGATGAATTCTCAACGAAAGATTTAATATTTCGTATTTCAACGAAGCAAGATTTAAATTTTGAATAAAAAAGAAAGATGAATTTGCAAATAAGAAAGATGGCTTTTCTACCATGAAGGATGAATTTTCTGTCCAAAAAGACGAATTTTCAACAGAATACATAAATTTTCAAGAAAAAAGTTCATCTTTAATCTAGTAGTCAATTTTTCAAATGAATAGTTTAATTTTTAAACAAATAGTTGAATTTTCAACTAAAAAGGATAACTTTTGAACCAAAAAAAAAAAATAAAGACGAATTTTCAACAAAATAGTTGAATCTTCAGCCAAAAAGATGAATTTTCGAAAAAGAAGATTAATTCTGTACCCAAAAAGACGAATTTTCAACAAAATAGATTAATTTTCCACAAAACAGTTGAATTTTTCACCCGATACTATGAATTTTCAACAAAAAAGTTAATTTTCTACCAAGTAGTTAATTTTCAATTTTTAACCAAAACCAGTTGAATTTTCTATAAAAATAATTAAACTTTCAACCAAATAGTTCAATTTTCAACTAAAAAAGATAGATTTTCAACAAAAAATGGAATAGCTAAATATTCAATCTGAAAATTTTCAAAAAATAACCAATTTTCAGTTAGTTTAATTCAACAAAAAAACGAATTTGTGACAAAATAGTTGAATCTGCAGCCAAAAAGATGAATTTTAAACAAAAAAAAGATTCATTTTCTACTCAAAAAGACGAATTTTCAACAAAACATTTGAATTATCCACCCGACATTATGAATTTTCAAAAAAAAAAAAAAAAAATTCTACCAAGTAGTTAATTTTTCAAATAAATAATTTAATTTTTAACCAAATAATGGAATGTGCTACTAAAATAGCTTGATTTTAAAACAAAAAGATGAATTTTCAACTAAAAAAGATAAGTTTTTAACCAAAAATGAAATAGCTAAAAAAGATAATTTTCTATCAAATAGTTCATTTTTCAAATAGTTTAATTTTTCACCAAATAGTTAAAATTTCAACTAAAAAAGATAAGTTTTTAATGAAAAATAGAATAGCTTAATATTCAGTGTAAAAATTAAGTTTCAACAAAATAAAACAAATTTTCAACTAGATGAATTCAAACAAAAAAGACGATTTTGAACAAAATAGTTGAATCTACAGTTAAAAAAATTAACTTTCTATGCAAAAAGACGAATTTTCAAGAAAAGACATGAATTTGCCACAAAACAGTTGAATTTGCCACAAAACAGTTGAATTTTCAGCAAAAAAATTAATTTTCTGCCAAGTAGTTAATTTTACAAGTAAATAGTTTAATTTTTAACCAAATAGTTGAACTTTCTACCAAAATAATTGAATTTTCAACAAAAATTTGGAATTTTTAACTAAAAAAAGATAAGTTTTTAAACAAAAATGGAATAGCTAAATAGTCAGTCTAATAATTTTTAGTTGCAAAAATGAATTTTTCACAAGAACAAAAAAACGAATTTTGTATGAGTTAAAACGAAACAAATAAGACGACTTTTTAACAAAATAGTTGAATCAACGGTCAAAGAGATGAATTTTCAAAAAAGAAGATAATTTTCTACCCAAAAAGAGGAATTTTCAGTGAAAGAGATGATTTTTCCACAAAAGAGGTTGAATTTTCATCCCGCAAATTGGTAAAAAATCCAACTCCTATGATGAACTTTCAAATAAAATAATAAATCTTCAACAAAAAAAATGAATTTTTAACCAAATAATTCAACATTCCACCAGATAGTGGAATTTTCAAACAAAAAATACGTATTTTCAACAAAAAATTGAATTTTCGACCCGAAAATAAGGATTTTTGATAAAAAAAGTGAATTTTCAACTATATAGTTTATTTTTCTATCAAATTGTTGAATTTCCATGCCAAAAAGACGAATTTTCTACAAAGAGGTTGAATTTTCATTCCGCAAAGATGAAATCTCAACAAAACCTGTAATGCTTCATATTTCAGCCAAAACTAATTTAATTTGAAAAAAAAAAAGAAGTTGAATTTAACCAATTAAGAAGAATTTTCAGCAAAATAGTTGAATCCTCAAGAAAGTACATGAATTTTCAACCAAATAGTTTAATTTTCAAATACAAAAGATCAATTTTCAATTAAAAATATAAATTTTCAACAAAAAATGGAATAGTTATATTTTCAGTTTAAAAAACTGGTAGCAAATTCAACTCTTAAGATGAATTTTCAAATAAAAATGATAAATCTTCACAAAAAAATGGATTTTTAACAAAATAATTCAACTTTCCACGAGATAGTTGAATTTTCAAACAAAAAAAGATGAATTCTCATCGAAAAGTGCAATAGATGATATTTCAACACATAAATATTTAAATTTAAATCAAAAATAAATTTCCAACGAAAAAGATGAATTTTTAACTAAAAGATTAAATTTCTACCAAAAAACACAAATTTTCAACAAAATACATGAATTTTCAAATAAAAATCTGTAATCAAATAGTTGAATTTTGAACTAAAGAAGATACATTTTGATCTAGAAATACAATAGTTCAATTTTCAGTTTAAAAACAGTTAATTTTCAACCAAAAAAGAAACCAATTTTCAACGAAATAGTGAAATTTTCAACCAACTAATAGAATTTTCAACAAGAAAAAAATCTAAGAAAAAATCGAGAAAAAGGGGAATTTTTTTTTTGAAAACAGGAGATAAAGAGATATTTTTGAGGGTTGACCTTTGAAAATGGGAAAAGAGCTAGGGGAATAAGAAAGTGATATTCAAACTTAGCAAGTTATTACTGAACTTTACCGTTGCAGGGACATCCTTCGGACGGCCGTCTTAAATTATTAATCCAAAGGGTTTAAATCATCATCAAAATTCTAGTAGGTATATTTATTTATTAATGAAATATTTCAATAATATTCAACGCTTTTCTTCCTTCTCGAGCCGATTTTCCATTTTTCTCGGAAAAATGCTCCTCGAAATTATCATACAAAAGAGTGAAAAGTACGCATTATGACTTTTTCGAACAATACAAAGTGCAGTACCGAGTTTCTATTTCTCTTTGAGATATCAGAATTGTTGCTAAATTAAGTTTCATGATGTATCGAATAATATTTTCGAAATAATGCTTTCATTTTTATTTTAAATAACTTAGTATATCAGTCACTATCATACAAGTAAGCCAACTAGTGGGATCCTTTTCATGGAATTCTGTTACAATTCCTTGAAAACTTGATTGAATAGGTTCTCGATTTTTTTTGCACTTGACTGCTTTACTTGATTGCAACTTTACTGTTATTATAACAGAATCCCATCTATTTACATGGTCCTTTGAAATTTTTTTGATCTTACACTTGGGACTGTCGCTGCTTTAGTGCAGCCTGTACACACTTTGCCATTGTTGGTGACGCTCGTGCTACTGCGTCCGTCATGAAAAACTGATCTAGGGTCTTATGCCGAACTTCCAAGGGGTCTGGCAAGAAGCATCCTCCAGTTTCCTGAGAAAAAAAACGAGTTGGAATTAAAAGTAAAATTAATATTGATATAATAGTCCATTTTAAATAATTATTTTCTGAAAAAAGATTTTCTCCTTTCGCTCCGCTGGGAATCGAACCACAGAACTACTGATTTCCGGTCAGGTGCTTTCCCATTAAGCTACTAGAGAGATCAAGAGAAGAAACGTTTTTCCGAAATACACGCATTATTTGCTAGGTGGTAAAAATACAATTTTTCAAGGAATCTGTATTATCATTAGAGAATAACAGAAAATATTTAACGTCTTTTCAGACTAGATGGAGCCATAAAAGAAAAATGAGTTTAAATAATTTTTAATCGAGAAAATCTGAGAAAATTTGATCGAGAAAAGAAACTTTTTTCAGAAATACACGCATTATTTTGCTAGATGATGCAAATCGAATTTTTCAAGGAATATGTATTATCATTAGAGAATAACAGCAAATATTTAACGTTTTCGATTCCCAGCGGAGCGAAAGGAGAAGATCTTTTTTCAGAAAAAAATTATTTAAAATAATTTTTCTTTCGTAGCTCCATCTAGTTTGAAAAGACGTTAAATATTTTTTGTTATTCTCTAATGATAATACAGTTTCCTTGAAAATTTTGATTTGTACCACCTAGCAAAATAATCCGTGTATTTCTGAAAAAAGTTTCTTCTCTCGCTCTCTCCACTAGCGTAATAGGAAAGGACCCGATCGGCAATCGGAAGCTCTGTGGTTCGATTCCCAGCGAAGCGAAAGGAAAACATCTTTTTTCAGAAGAAAAAAAAATAATTTAAATAATTTGTCTTTCATAGCTCCATCTAATCTGAGAAGACATCAAATCGCGGCACGTGGTCAAAATCATTTCTTACTTGAGATATTTTCATGTCTGTGAATCACTAAAAAATAAAAATTTAAGAATTGAGTAGAAACTTCAAGTATTTAGTCGAAGGATGAACTACTCTGTTAAAAATTCATTTTTTTTAGTTGAAGATTCCTCATTTTAGTCAAAAATTCATATCTTTGATCGAAAATTTAACTATTTTGTTGAAAATTTGTTGTTTTTTTTTGTTTTCGTCGAAAAATCAAGTAATTACTTTTTTTGTTGAAAATTAATTTTTTTACCTAAAAATTTAACAATTTGGTTAAAAATTCACCTGGTTTTGTAGAAAACTCGTCTTGTTGACAGGGAAATTCAACGATTTAGTAGAAAATTCGTTTCTTTTTTTGTTCAAAATTAATTTTTAGAAATAAAAATTCAGCTCTTAAATTTTTGGTTCAAAATTTAGCTATTACATTTTTTGTTAAAAATTTCGCTACTAGCTTTTTTGTTAAAAATTTTGATATTAAATTTTTTGTTCAAAATTTAGCTATTGAATTTTTGGTTAAAAACTGCTATTAGATTTTTGGTTCAAAATTTTGCTACTTACTTTTGTGGTCAAAATTTAGCTATTAAATTTTTGGTTCAGAATTGATCCTTTTTAGTTTAAAAATTCATCTACTTGGTTGAAAATGCAACGGTTTGTTTAAAAACTAATTTTTTTTTTAATGATTAAATTGGTTTGTTGAAAGTGCCTCTTTTTTATGGAAATCAACTGTGCTAACTTAAAACATTTTTGTTTGAAAATAAATGTTTTCAACTGGAAATTTAACTACTCCATTTATGATAGAAAACTTATATTTTTTTAGTGGGAACTTCAATTATTTGGTTGGGAATTTACGTTCCTTCTTCAAAATTCTTTTTGATGTAGAAGATACAGTTTTTTGTGAAAAATGCAACTGTTTGGTTAAAAATTAATCTGTTCAAGTTGAGGATTCAAGTTTGAATGATGAAAATTTGTCTTTTTTGGTAAAATTCAACTGTTTTTGACTTAAAATAAAAATATTTTTTAGTTGAAATATTAACCATTTATACATTTTTAATTGAAAATTCAACTATTTTTTTTAAATGCAACGGTTTGGTTGAAAACTAATTTTTATACTTGAGGATTAAATTGGTCTGTTGAAAGTTTTTTTATTAAAATCGAATGTTCTAACTTTTAAAATTGTGTTGTTGAAAATGAATTTTTTCAACTGGACATTTAACTATTCCATATTTTGTAGAAAGCTGATCTTTTTTGGTTGAAACTGCAACTATTTGGTTGGAAATTTATGCTACTTCTTACAAATTATTTCTTTTTCGTAGCAAATAAATTTTTTTGGTTAAAAATGCAACCGTTTAGTTGGAAATTAATCTGTTTATGTTGTGGATTCAAGTTTGTATGTTGAAAATGTGTCTTTTTTCGTAAAATTCAACTGTTTTTGATTTGAGATAAAAAATATTTTTTCGTTTAAATATTAACTATTATTACATTTTGTGTTAAAAATGCAACTACTTTGTTAAAAATTCTTTTTTTTTGTCGAAAAATAATTTTTTTAATTGAAAATTTAACAATTTGATTAAAAATGCAACTTTTTGTAGAAAACTCGTCTTAATGACTGGAAAATTCAATAATTTAGGAACAAAGTTTTTTTGTTGAAAATTAATTTTTAGTAATAAAAATGTAGCTACAGAATTTTTGGTTCAAGATTGATCTTTTTAGTTCAAAATCTGGTTGAAAATTTCTGTAATTTGATGAAAATTGACTTTTTTGTTAGAAAATTAATCTTTTTGGTTGAAAATTCATCTATTCGGTTAAAAATTTATTTATTTTGTTCAATTTTTTTATAGAAAATAAATCTTCTTGGTTGAAAATTCAACTATTTGACTAAAGATTGATATACTTTGTTAAGAATGAGTGTTTTTCGTAGAAAATTAATCTTCTTGGTTGAAAATTGGTATTTTTAATTGAAACATTAACCGTTTCGTAGAAATCTTATATTTTTGGCTTAAAAATTAATGATTTTTGATGAAATTCATTTTTTTTATGGACGAAAAAATCTTTCTTGGTTGAAAATTCAACTCTTGTTGAAAAATCTTCTTTTTGATTTGAATATTCATCTCTTCTGGTAGAAAATTAAATCTTCTCGGTTGAAAATTGAACTATTTGATTGATAATTTATGCAATTCGTTCAAAATTAATTTTTATTGCTGTAGAAAATTATTTTTTTTTGTTAAAAATGTAACTCTCTGTTCAAAAATTAATCCGTTTAATTTGAAGATTCAAGTTTGTATGTTGAAAATTGGTCTTTTTTGGTTAAATTCAACTGTTTTCGATTTAAAATAAAAATATTTTTCAGCTAAAGTATTAACTATTGTATTTCTCGTTGAAAATTCATCTTTTTAGATTTAAGATTCAACCACTTTGTTAAAAATTAATGTTTTGCTTGATAAAAATTAATTTTTTTAAATAAAAATTTTACGATTTGGTTGAAAATTATCTTTTTTTTGAAAATTCATAATTTGCAATAAAAATTTAACTAATGGAAATTTATGTAATTTTTGAAAATTCTATTGTTTTCAGTATAAAATTATTATTCTTGGTTTAAAATTCAACAATATGGTTAAAAATGTTTGAATTTTGTGGAAGGTTCATTTTTTGGTAGAAAATTGGTTGATAAATAAACTATTTAGTTGAATTTTTTACGGTTTTGTAAGCTTCTCATCTTTTTTTTGGCTTGAAAATTCCAAATTTTGGATACATTTTTTTTCTTTATTGACTGAAAAATCTTTCTTGGTTGAAAATTCAACTATTCGATTAAAAGTTGATGTATTTTGTTTAGAATTCATCTTTTTGGTGGAAATTTAATCTTTTTTGGTTAAAAATGGAATTGTATGGTTAAAAATGAATCTTTTTTGATCTAGCATTAAACCTTTTTGTTGAAAATTCGTCTTTTTGGTTAAATTCAACTGTTTTTGATTTTAAATGAAAATCTTTCCTTGATTAAAATATTTCAACTATTACATTTTTTTGGGAATTCATCTTTTTTTGGTTGAAAATCCACAATTACTTGTTTGAAAATTGAACAAGCGTGAACAGGATCAATTTAGTTTTCTCAATTCCACGGATCACTTTCATTATACAAATAAATTTTTTTATAGTGTTATTCTAGAAATATTCTAGAAAGAAATGATTTGAAAATACACACAAATGACTCTTTATAAAACCAACCGTTTTTGTTTCCTAAAATGTTTACATTTGTTTATACTGTATTTTTATCAGCTGAAAGCTCTCAGATTTTTAACACATTTTTTAATATCAGCTGAAACAAAACTATAGAGTAAAAACCCAAAATTTAAAAAATATAATTATTTGGTTTAAAATTTAATTATTTTGTTTAAAGGCAACAATTTGGTCAAAAAGTTATCTGCTCTGGTTCAAAATTCGACTACTTTGATTAAAAAAAAGTGTACTTTTGGATTGAAAATGTATAATTTCTGGTTGCAAAACTATTTTATTGGAAAATCGTACGTTTGGAATTGAAAATTAAAATATTTTTGGGTTGACATATCAACTATTACACTTTTCGTTGAGAATACAATTTCTTTTGGTTAAGATAACAAATATTATGTTTTTTATTCAAAATTCAACAATTTAGTTAAAAAGTCATTGTTTTTGGTAGAAAAATTAACTGTTTTGTTGAAGATTCGTCTTTTCGAGTTAAAAATTTAACTACTTGGTTGAAAATTAACATTTTTTTTTTTGAAAATTCGTATTTTTTGGGTGAATTTAACTGTTTTTTAATTAAAAAATAAAATATTTTTTGCGAAATTAATTTCTTTAGGTGAAAATTCTCGATTCTAGTTTTTTAAAGGCATTTTTCAAATTTAAGAGTGAAAAAAGGGATTAGGTAAAACTGGGGATTTTCAGATCCTAATAATATATATTTGGCTCCACTTAGATGTTTAAAAAAAAATAATAAATGTCAAAAACATTTTCACATACCTTTGCTAGTTCTACTGCTTCTTTAATGTAGTTTGCCGGCTCTACATCGCCGTATCTTACTAAATGTGGTGCTACCTCCTCGATTCTGGAACGTACCTCCGCCAAATTGTCATACGGTAAACAGTTTCCAGAAATCTGCAAAATAATATTAATGGTAAAATATTGTTTTAAAAAATGCAGAGAAACTTAAATTTTAGATAAGAAATCCCGGGCACTAACCGGCTTTCCCCGGGACATTAAAATTTTCAAATTCAAGCCTTCAAAACTGAAAAATTTGTATTTCGAAACGTTTAAAATTTTTAAAATTTCATATTTTTCAACTCACTTTCAATGTTATACAATTTTAAATTTAGTCTTTTTCAGTTAAATGTATTCGATATTATGACTTTGCTAATTGGATAGCATTTCAAATTATTAATTAAAAATGCTTCAATTTCAAATTGTCCAATTATCGTAGTTTCAGTCTTGAACTATCAGACTTTGAACGCTCTTTAATTTATAATCGTTTAAGCATTAAAAGGCTTTCATATTTTTATATGTACAATTTTACAATTACAATGTTATTATTACTATTCAATACTCAAAATTTAAAACTTCTCAACTACATTAATCCTTTTAATTTGAAAAAATAGAAACTTCAGGGATTTAACTTCAAAATCCTTAAAATCGAAAATACTCAATAACAGAGGCTTCAAATTTTAAAATTGAACCAAATTATTCTGAATTTGTGAATCAAAAATGATTATTATTGCTTTTATTACTCCGCTACATATTAACAGAAAATCGATCAATTTATAATGTATCAATTTGAAATGACCTATTCAATTTTTAACTTTTTGCACTTTAAATTATTTAGCTTTGGTGGATTACAATTGGAAATTGAACAATTTTTAATCATTTAAATTTGGAATGACACAATTTGAACATTAAAAATTTCAAACCAAATAATTTTGAATTTTTCTATCTATATAAATAAATGAATGAGTAATAAAAATTATTACTTAACTCTTTCTATTTTCTATTAAAGTTTTCGAATTTAGAACTGTTCAAAACTATTACGTTTTCAATATAAAATAAGCCTATTTTTTATATTGAAATTTGAAATTCATAAGTTAGATCGATTTCAATTATGAAGATTTCATCTATAATGAAGACGTTCAACTTGAAGTTAATTTGTAAAATCTTAAAACTGTTTATATTCTAAATTATACAATTTGAAGGGCTTATAATTTTAAATTAAAAATTATTATTTTACCCTTTCTATTTTTAAATTTTCTGATTCGAAATTATTCACTAGTCGACGCTTAAAATTTTAAACATCTCGACTATTAAGTGAAGCCTTTTAATTTGAAAATAACAGAATTTTCAAGAATTAAATTTCGAAATCCTTAAAATTAAAAATACTCAATTTCAATCATTATTAATTGAAAATCGTCTTGTTTATAAAGTTTCAGCATAAAATTATTCAATTTTAAATATTAATGGCTTTATTTCTAAATTATTAAAAAATGTACGATTTATATTGATATCAAACATTTATTATTTCTCTCTAAAAGTATTTAAAATCCTTTCAGTTCAAATGGATCGATACTCAGCATACAATTTAACATTTAAGATCGTTAAATTATTTAAAAATGCAACCTTTATGAAAAAATCTACGGGAAAAAGAGGAAATTATTAGAAAAGAACATTCCATTTTTACGGAAATGAAAGGAGTGACCATATTTTGAAGAAGATATTAAAAATGAAAAAAAAAACTACAAAAAATACCAAGAGTGACTGGTTGGTAGGCTTCAAATAAGCATTCAGAATGATAAATTTTCAAAAATTCCGAATGAAATAATAATAAATTAAAAGAAAGACGATTAAATATAAAAACTGAATATTTTAGCTTAAAAATTAAAATATTTTTCATCATAGTATATGTATAATGCATATGTATATATAATATTTAAAGTAAAGGCAAGGGCGGATCCAGAGAAAGGCGATCACGATCAACTTTTACCAAGAAGATTAATTTTCTACCATAAAAGACGAATTTTAAATCAAATACACATTTTTAACCAAATAGTTAGACTTTTGATTAAAATTAATTAATTAATTAAACTTTTAGATCACCTTTTAACAAATAATGTAATAGTTAAATTTCCATTGAAAAACAATAATTTACAAATTAAAAAAGCGAATTTTGTATAAAGCAGTTGAATTTGCTAACAAATAGTGGAATTTTCTATCAATTTGTTAAATTATCAAGTCAAGAAGACAAATTTTTACAAAACAGTTCAATTTTTAAGCCGAAAATATTAATTTTCAACAAAAATGTTTATTTTTAACTACATTGTTAAATTTTTAGTTGAAAAAAATTTATTTTCAATAAACAAGAAACGAATTTTCAACAAAGTAGTTGAATTTTCAACCTAAAAAGATGAATTTTTAACGAAAAATGTAATTGTTGATATTTCAATGAAAAAATATTTTAATTTTAAATCAAAACCAGTTGAATTTAATCAAAAACGACAAATTTTCAACATACTAACTTGAATCCTCAATTCAAGCCGATTAATTTTCAACCAGTTACATTTTTAACAATAAAAAAAGGTCTTTCTACAAAAAAAGACTGTTTAACAAATAATATAAATTATGAACCAAACAGATCAATTTTCATCGGAGAAGATTAATTTTCTACCAAAAGAGAAAAAAATGTCATATAAAATCATGAATTTTAAAGCAAAAACTAGGAATTTTCTACAAAACAGTTAAATTTTCCATCCAAAAATATGATTTTCCAACGAAAAAATTAGTTTTAAACTAAAAAGTTGAATGTTCATCCAAGAGGATTAATTTTCTACAGAAAAGGATGAATTTTCCACAAAAAAAGTTGAATTTTCAATCCGAAAATATGACTTATCAATCAAAAAGTTAATTTTTCTACCGAATTCATGAACTTTAATTACAAAAAGACGATTTCTGTTTAAAACAGTTAAATTTTCAACCCTACAATATACGTTTTAACCAAAAAGTTGAATTTTGCTACCAAATTCTTGAATTTTCAAGTCAAAAAGACGAATTCTCTTCAAAAAAGTTGAATTTTCTACCAAATTCTTGAATTTTCGAGTCAAAATAACTAATTTTATACAAAATTGTTGCATTTTCAGCCCGAAAAAATGAAATTTTAACCAAAAATTTAGTTTTTAAGCAAACAGTGGAATTTTCGTCTAAAATTATGAATCTACTACCAAAAAAATTATTTTTTAATAAACTAGTTCATCTTTTAATCAAATAGTTGACATTTCAACCAAGAAGATTAATTTCTTACTC
>CAKNXH010066304.1:0-17390 GCA_932178445.1 Andricus quercusramuli | reverse complement strand
TGTTAAATCTTTGTGAACTCTTTTGAAATCTTTTGAAATCTTTTGTAGATCTTACAAATATTCTTAAATCTTTTTTAATGTTTATTAAAACTTTGGAAATCTTTAAAAATCTTTGAAATCTTTTTAAATCTTTCTAAATCTTGTAAAATATTTCGAACTCTTTGGTAAATTTTGGTGAAATATTTTAAATCATTGTGAAATCAATAGTGAATCTTCTAAATCTTTGTAAAGTCTTTCAAATTTTTGTAAAATCTTGGAAATCTTTGAAATTTCTGTGAAATTTTTGAAATCTTTGTGAAATGTTTTGAAATTTTTTGAAATTTTTTGTAAAATCTTCGAAATCTTTTAAATCGTTGGTAAATTTTTGAAATCTTGGTTAAATCCATAAAAATAATTTAAAATCTTTTGAAATATTTGTTAAATCTATACAAATATTTTGAAATCTTTTGTAAGCTTGAAAATCTTTCAAATGTTAATGAAATATTTTAAATCTTTGTGAAATCTGTTGAAATCCTTGTAGCATTTGAAAAAGCTTGTGGAATGTTTTGAAATTTCCGAAATCTTTGTTCAATCTTTAAAATCGTTTGGAATATGTGAATTCTTTTGTAGATCCTTGAAATCCTCTAGAATCTTGAAAATATTTCATAAAATATTTTGACATGTTTGTCAAAAGTCTTTAGAAATCTTTTCACATTTTATATCTTTTGAATCTTTGTGAAATCTTTTGAAAATTTTATAATGTTTGTAAAATCTTATGACATCTGTGAGAAAAAAATCGTTTAAAACCTTTTGAAATGTTTAAAAATCTTTGGTAAATCTTGGAAATATTTGTTAAATCTTTTAAATCTTTCTGAACTCTTTTGAAACCCTTGTAAAATCCTTGTGATAATTTCTAAATACTTATGAAATTTTTTATGAATCTTTGAACTCTTTGTAAAGTCTTTAAAATTTTTGTAAAATCTTCTGCAATTTTTGTAAAATCTTTAAAGCCCTTGTGAAATCTTTAAAATCTCTATCAAATGTTTTGGAATCTTTCGTAAGTCTTTGAAATCTTTGAAGTCTTTGTGAAATATTTTAAATATTTGTGAACTCTTTTGCAAATCTTTGAATCTTTGTGAAATGTTTTGCAATCTTTGAAGTCTTTGAAATGTTGTGAAACCATTAAAAACTTTGTGAAATATTTTTAAATCCTTGTGAAATCTTTGGAATCTTTGTAAAATCTTATGAAGTCTTTGGAATGTTTTGTGTATCTTGAAAATTTTGAAATATTTTGACAAATCTTTTAAAATGTTTGTTAAATTATTAGAAATCTTTGAAAACCTTCTACATCTTTGAAACTTTTCTAAAAACTTTGAAATTGTTGTAAAATCTTTGTGAAATGTTTTGAAATCTTCGAGAGAAAAATCGTACGAAATGTTTTAAAATGTTTTTTTTTAAATCTTTGTTAAATTTTGTGAAATATTTGTTAAATCTTTCGAAATGTTTTATAATCTTTGAAATCTTTGTGAAATCTTTTGTGAATTTTTGAAATCTTTGTGAATTCTTTGAAATTTCGGTAAATTCTTTTGAAATCTCTGAAATCTTGAGTACATTCAAAAGGCGAGTAATCAATCCCTGGAGCCGCACTATTTAAAATCCCTCCGTGTTGAATGATTTAAATTGAAAACTGTTGAACTGTTAAGGCTTTTAAATTTATCGAATTTTAAATGGTTTAAATTCAATTAAATAATTACTTTATTTCAGTAATAATAAATTATTTATAATTCCAGCCATCGTATTGAAGTCGGTTCTCGAAGGAAGCAGTTCCCATCGGTCCACGGATCAAAATTCCACATTGTCACCTGCAGATTCCGCTTTAGTCGCACAATACAAAGATCTTATTAGAGAACAGGACGGACAAATCCAGAAACTTAATCAGATCAACGAAACACTCTCGAAGGAAAAGCGAGAACTCGATGTAAGTACTTTAAATGCATATAATTTTTTTAATAATTCAGGGTGTCTAGCGTTTCTTCAAACAAAAATTCCAGGACTTTTCCAGGTTTTTCAGGACAGAAATATAAATTTTTCCAGGTACTTTTTTTACAGTAAAAAAATAATACTTTCCACGAAACATAGTAGGAATTGTAGGTCTAGTACAACTGAAAAAATGTCATATGCGAAATTTTTCTTACGAATATTGAATTATCTACTAAAGACGATAAATTTCGATCCAAAAATGGAAAGTTAAATTTTCAGTTAAAAAAATTAATTTTCGTAGAGAAAAAAGAATTTTCAACAAAATAGTTAAGTCTTCAACCAATATAATAAATTTGAAGAAAAGCAGTTTAATTTTCAATCAATTAGTTGCGTTTTAAATTGGAAGAATTTTAATTTCTACCAAAGAAGATAAATTTACTGAAAAAAAATATGAATTTTCAACCAAAACTGGGATAGTTAAATTTTCAGCAAAAAAAAAATAATGTTAATGCAAAAAAAATCAATTTTGACAGAATAGTTCAATTTTCAACAAATAAAATGAGTTTTTAACAAAGTAGTTCTACATTCAACCAAAAAGTTGAATTTTGAACCAAAAAAGGTGAATTTTTCATGAAAAATTTAATATTTGAATTTTCGATTAAAAACGATCAATTTTCAACCTAAATTGGAATAGTTGAATTTTTAATTCGAAAAATTAATTTTCACACAAAAATAAAGGTTTTTCAACAAAATAGTTCAATTTTCAGCCAATAAGATGATTTTTTATTAAAGTTTTTTTAGATTCCGACCAAGTTATTGAATTTTTAATGAAGAGAATAAATTTTGTAATAAAAAAGAAATTTACAACAACAAAAAAACGAATTTTCAATAAAATAGTTGAATTTTTAACCAAAACGACGAATTTTCAACAAAGAAAATTCGTTTTCTAACAAAAAGACCAATTTTTAACAAAATACACCAATTTACAGACAAATAATTTAATTTTTAACTAAAAATGATTAATTTTTTAGTAAAATAGATTTGAACTAAATAGCTGAATTTTGAACCGAAGAGATGAATTTTCAAATAAAATTATGAATCTGCCATTCTGCAACCAAATAATGAATGTTTAATAAAGTAGGTCAACTTTTAACAAACAAACAAAAACAATTTCCTACAAAACAGTTGAATTTTCAATCCGAAATTATTAATATTCTACCGAAGAGACGAATTTTCTAATCAAAAAGACGAATTTTCAACAAATAAAGATTTTTCGGCCAAGACAGGAAAAAATGTCAAAGAAATTGTTGAACATTCAAGCCAAAATACAGTATTTTCAACCAGAAAATATTGATTTTCAACAAAAAAGTTAATTTTTAACCAAGAAATTGCAGTTAAAAAAACAGAGAAAATTGCCACCAACAGGATTCGTTTTCTACCAAAAAAATGAGAAAGTTACATTTTTAGGTTAACAAATTAATTTTAAATGAAAAAAAAATGAATTTTCAGCTAAATATTTAAATTTTAAATCAAAGAGATCAACCCTCAAACAAATAAATTTTTAACAAAGTGTTTCAAGTTTTACCCAAGTGATTGAATTTTTAATTAGAAAAATATCCATTTTCAGCCAAAAATAGTTACGTTTTCAGTTTAAAAATGATTTTTCAACCAAGAAAAGGAATTTTCAACCAAAAAGATGAATTTTCTACCAAAAAATATGAATTCTGGATGAATAATGTAATAGTAGATATTTCAAATAAAAAGTATGACTTTTTAATAACAATTGTTGTTGAATTTGCAACCGAATAATAAAATTCTTCACTAAAATTACAGTCGTCAGGATCAAGCAACTGTAAGAAAAGAAATAAAAATACAAGGCAAATAAATTACTAACTAACTGTGTTAAATCTTTTTAAATCTTTGAAATTTTTGTAAAATCTTTTGAAATCTTTCTAAACCTTTAAAATATTTGAAATCTCTTTGAAATCTTTTGCAAGTCTTCGAAATCCGTGTTAAATCTTTTGAAATATTTGTTGAATGTCTTCCAAATCTTTTCACATTTTATGAAATCTTTTAAATCTTTGTGAAATCTTTTAAAATCTCTGTGAAATCTTTTAAAATTTTTAGAATGTTTGTAAAATCTTATGAAATCTTATCGGAATCTTTGGAAATTTTCGAAATCTTCTAAAATGTTTGAAATCATTCGTTAATAAATCTTTTTAAATGCTTGTTAAACCTTTAAAAATATTCTAAATCTTTAAAAGAATTTATAATAAAAGAGATATGTATTTAAAAAAAAAAACGAATTTTCAATAAAATAGTTGAATTTTTAACCAAAACGACGAATTTTCAACAAAGAAAATTAGTTTTCTACCGAAAAAGACACATTTTCAACAAAATACACCAATTTACAGACAAATAATTTAATTTTTAACTTAAAATGATTAATTTAAATAAATAAATAGTATTATATGTTATATATAATAAATAGTTAATAATAATAATAAGTCCCAAACTTCATTTTCAAAATTCTCTAACTTTGCCCCGACCTATTTTTTACTTGCTCTAACCATTAATATATTCAAATACCATTTCTATTGTAGTTGAGTGATTTTCACTGTGATAAAATAAATAGTCTCTTGTTGAAAAGGTAATCTTTTTTCGTTCATCAGAGAAAAAGTTTTAAAAACTATTCCAGAACAAAAATTCCAGAACCATGAGCAAAATTCAAGGATTTTTCCAGGTTTTTTCGGGGTAAAAACGAATTCCAGGACTTTTCCAGGTTTTCAAGGATATCCAGGACACTGGACACCCTGAATAATTATTATTTTACTTCTTAAATATTAATTTTCTATTGAATATTACTTGCAGGTTCAAGTCCAAGAACTTCAAACCACAGTGAGTCACTTGAAAGACCAAAATTTGGTTCTGCGAGCAGCTCAGACTAATTTTTCGAATGGAAAAGAGTTGATTTCTCCTTCGAATAATCTCGACGCAACGAACGAAGAATTGGAAAATTACAAAGTGCAAGTGCGAGATTTGGAAAGCCGATTGTCTAGTTATGTGCTGAAGCTCGAAGAATATGAAAAGAAAAGTATTAGTCAAAACGGGACGGAACTTGAAACTGCTTTGAAGCAAAAAACAGAAGAGCTCGAAAAATTGAGAAAAGACCAGGAAGATTTGTTGGAACTTCTCACAGATCAGGACAATAAAATCACTTTGTACAAAGAAAAACTGGTAGCATTAGGAGAAAAAGTTGATTCTGACGAAAGTTCGGGTGATCTTGACACAGACGACCAGCCGGAATCAAACAACTGATGCACTGAAAATTCTGTAAATTAATAACCATAAGTTTTACGAAAATTAGTCTAATCTTCGATCATTCTCAATTCAATGTTTTAGTCAGTCAGATATTTCTAATTGTCTCTCAAGAATTGTAAATTATGAATTATTCGTAATTGATTTTAAATATTTGTTGAAACTGTTATTCTTTTTCTATAGATAGAGACTTACAAATTCAGAAAGTAAAGCACAATTTAAATTGCTAAAAACAAATTTTTTGATGAACCTATTCCCCTCAGGGATCATCGATAATCTACGTTATCAATTTTGGGATATTTTTCACCCCCATTGGCTATACACGGATATTCGACGACAAAAAAGACTTTAAAAAAATAGTTGAATTTGCAACAAAATAATTAAATGTCCAACAAAATAGTTGAATTTTTAACCAAGTGTAAATCATTTCTCAAACAAAAAAAGATGAATTCTCAACGAAAGATTTAATATTTCGTATTTCAACGAAGCAAGATTTAAATTTTGAATAAAAAAGAAAGATGAATTTGCAAATAAGAAAGATGGCTTTTCTACCATGAAGGATGAATTTTCTGTCCAAAAAGACGAATTTTCAACAGAATACATGAATTTTCAAGAAAAAAGTTCATCTTTAATCTAGTAGTCAATTTTTCAAATGAATAGTTTAATTTTTAAACAAATAGTTGAATTTTCAACTAAAAAGGATAACTTTTGAACCAAAAAAAAAAAATAAAGACGAATTTTCAACAAAATAGTTGAATCTTCAGCCAAAAAGATGAATTTTCGAAAAAGAAGATTAATTCTGTACCCAAAAAGACGAATTTTCAACAAAATAGATTAATTTTCCACAAAACAGTTGAATTTTTCACCCGATACTATGAATTTTCAACAAAAAAGTTAATTTTCTACCAAGTAGTTAATTTTCAATTTTTAACCAAAACCAGTTGAATTTTCTATAAAAATAATTAAACTTTCAACCAAATAGTTCAATTTTCAACTAAAAAAGATAGATTTTCAACAAAAAATGGAATAGCTAAATATTCAATCTGAAAATTTTCAAAAAATAACCAATTTTCAGTTAGTTTAATTCAACAAAAAAACGAATTTGTGACAAAATAGTTGAATCTGCAGCCAAAAAGATGAATTTTAAACAAAAAAAAGATTCATTTTCTACTCAAAAAGACGAATTTTCAACAAAACATTTGAATTATCCACCCGACATTATGAATTTTCAAAAAAAAAAAAAAAAAATTCTACCAAGTAGTTAATTTTTCAAATAAATAATTTAATTTTTAACCAAATAATGGAATGTGCTACTAAAATAGCTTGATTTTAAAACAAAAAGATGAATTTTTAACTAAAAAAGATAAGTTTTTAACCAAAAATGAAATAGCTAAAAAAGATAATTTTCTATCAAATAGTTCATTTTTCAAATAGTTTAATTTTTCACCAAATAGTTAAAATTTCAACTAAAAAAGATAAGTTTTTAATGAAAAATAGAATAGCTTAATATTCAGTGTAAAAATTAAGTTTCAACAAAATAAAACAAATTTTCAACTAGATGAATTCAAACAAAAAAGACGATTTTGAACAAAATAGTTGAATCTACAGTTAAAAAAATTAACTTTCTATGCAAAAAGACGAATTTTCAAGAAAAGACATGAATTTGCCACAAAACAGTTGAATTTGCCACAAAACAGTTGAATTTTCAGCAAAAAAATTAATTTTCTGCCAAGTAGTTAATTTTACAAGTAAATAGTTTAATTTTTAACCAAATAGTTGAACTTTCTACCAAAATAATTGAATTTTCAACAAAAATTTGGAATTTTTAACTAAAAAAAGATAAGTTTTTAAACAAAAATGGAATAGCTAAATAGTCAGTCTAATAATTTTTAGTTGCAAAAATGAATTTTTCACAAGAACAAAAAAACGAATTTTGTATGAGTTAAAACGAAACAAATAAGACGACTTTTTAACAAAATAGTTGAATCAACGGTCAAAGAGATGAATTTTCAAAAAAGAAGATAATTTTCTACCCAAAAAGAGGAATTTTCAGTGAAAGAGATGATTTTTCCACAAAAGAGGTTGAATTTTCATCCCGCAAATTGGTAAAAAATCCAACTCCTATGATGAACTTTCAAATAAAATAATAAATCTTCAACAAAAAAAATGAATTTTTAACCAAATAATTCAACATTCCACCAGATAGTGGAATTTTCAAACAAAAAATACGTATTTTCAACAAAAAATTGAATTTTCGACCCGAAAATAAGGATTTTTGATAAAAAAAGTGAATTTTCAACTATATAGTTTATTTTTCTATCAAATTGTTGAATTTCCATGCCAAAAAGACGAATTTTCTACAAAGAGGTTGAATTTTCATTCCGCAAAGATGAAATCTCAACAAAACCTGTAATGCTTCATATTTCAGCCAAAACTAATTTAATTTGAAAAAAAAAAAGAAGTTGAATTTAACCAATTAAGAAGAATTTTCAGCAAAATAGTTGAATCCTCAAGAAAGTACATGAATTTTCAACCAAATAGTTTAATTTTCAAATACAAAAGATCAATTTTCAATTAAAAATATAAATTTTCAACAAAAAATGGAATAGTTATATTTTCAGTTTAAAAAACTGGTAGCAAATTCAACTCTTAAGATGAATTTTCAAATAAAAATGATAAATCTTCACAAAAAAATGGATTTTTAACAAAATAATTCAACTTTCCACGAGATAGTTGAATTTTCAAACAAAAAAAGATGAATTCTCATCGAAAAGTGCAATAGATGATATTTCAACACATAAATATTTAAATTTAAATCAAAAATAAATTTCCAACGAAAAAGATGAATTTTTAACTAAAAGATTAAATTTCTACCAAAAAACACAAATTTTCAACAAAATACATGAATTTTCAAATAAAAATCTGTAATCAAATAGTTGAATTTTGAACTAAAGAAGATACATTTTGATCTAGAAATACAATAGTTCAATTTTCAGTTTAAAAACAGTTAATTTTCAACCAAAAAAGAAACCAATTTTCAACGAAATAGTGAAATTTTCAACCAACTAATAGAATTTTCAACAAGAAAAAAATCTAAGAAAAAATCGAGAAAAAGGGGAATTTTTTTTTTGAAAACAGGAGATAAAGAGATATTTTTGAGGGTTGACCTTTGAAAATGGGAAAAGAGCTAGGGGAATAAGAAAGTGATATTCAAACTTAGCAAGTTATTACTGAACTTTACCGTTGCAGGGACATCCTTCGGACGGCCGTCTTAAATTATTAATCCAAAGGGTTTAAATCATCATCAAAATTCTAGTAGGTATATTTATTTATTAATGAAATATTTCAATAATATTCAACGCTTTTCTTCCTTCTCGAGCCGATTTTCCATTTTTCTCGGAAAAATGCTCCTCGAAATTATCATACAAAAGAGTGAAAAGTACGCATTATGACTTTTTCGAACAATACAAAGTGCAGTACCGAGTTTCTATTTCTCTTTGAGATATCAGAATTGTTGCTAAATTAAGTTTCATGATGTATCGAATAATATTTTCGAAATAATGCTTTCATTTTTATTTTAAATAACTTAGTATATCAGTCACTATCATACAAGTAAGCCAACTAGTGGGATCCTTTTCATGGAATTCTGTTACAATTCCTTGAAAACTTGATTGAATAGGTTCTCGATTTTTTTTGCACTTGACTGCTTTACTTGATTGCAACTTTACTGTTATTATAACAGAATCCCATCTATTTACATGGTCCTTTGAAATTTTTTTGATCTTACACTTGGGACTGTCGCTGCTTTAGTGCAGCCTGTACACACTTTGCCATTGTTGGTGACGCTCGTGCTACTGCGTCCGTCATGAAAAACTGATCTAGGGTCTTATGCCGAACTTCCAAGGGGTCTGGCAAGAAGCATCCTCCAGTTTCCTGAGAAAAAAAACGAGTTGGAATTAAAAGTAAAATTAATATTGATATAATAGTCCATTTTAAATAATTATTTTCTGAAAAAAGATTTTCTCCTTTCGCTCCGCTGGGAATCGAACCACAGAACTACTGATTTCCGGTCAGGTGCTTTCCCATTAAGCTACTAGAGAGATCAAGAGAAGAAACGTTTTTCCGAAATACACGCATTATTTGCTAGGTGGTAAAAATACAATTTTTCAAGGAATCTGTATTATCATTAGAGAATAACAGAAAATATTTAACGTCTTTTCAGACTAGATGGAGCCATAAAAGAAAAATGAGTTTAAATAATTTTTAATCGAGAAAATCTGAGAAAATTTGATCGAGAAAAGAAACTTTTTTCAGAAATACACGCATTATTTTGCTAGATGATGCAAATCGAATTTTTCAAGGAATATGTATTATCATTAGAGAATAACAGCAAATATTTAACGTTTTCGATTCCCAGCGGAGCGAAAGGAGAAGATCTTTTTTCAGAAAAAAATTATTTAAAATAATTTTTCTTTCGTAGCTCCATCTAGTTTGAAAAGACGTTAAATATTTTTTGTTATTCTCTAATGATAATACAGTTTCCTTGAAAATTTTGATTTGTACCACCTAGCAAAATAATCCGTGTATTTCTGAAAAAAGTTTCTTCTCTCGCTCTCTCCACTAGCGTAATAGGAAAGGACCCGATCGGCAATCGGAAGCTCTGTGGTTCGATTCCCAGCGAAGCGAAAGGAAAACATCTTTTTTCAGAAGAAAAAAAAATAATTTAAATAATTTGTCTTTCATAGCTCCATCTAATCTGAGAAGACATCAAATCGCGGCACGTGGTCAAAATCATTTCTTACTTGAGATATTTTCATGTCTGTGAATCACTAAAAAATAAAAATTTAAGAATTGAGTAGAAACTTCAAGTATTTAGTCGAAGGATGAACTACTCTGTTAAAAATTCATTTTTTTTAGTTGAAGATTCCTCATTTTAGTCAAAAATTCATATCTTTGATCGAAAATTTAACTATTTTGTTGAAAATTTGTTGTTTTTTTTTGTTTTCGTCGAAAAATCAAGTAATTACTTTTTTTGTTGAAAATTAATTTTTTTACCTAAAAATTTAACAATTTGGTTAAAAATTCACCTGGTTTTGTAGAAAACTCGTCTTGTTGACAGGGAAATTCAACGATTTAGTAGAAAATTCGTTTCTTTTTTTGTTCAAAATTAATTTTTAGAAATAAAAATTCAGCTCTTAAATTTTTGGTTCAAAATTTAGCTATTACATTTTTTGTTAAAAATTTCGCTACTAGCTTTTTTGTTAAAAATTTTGATATTAAATTTTTTGTTCAAAATTTAGCTATTGAATTTTTGGTTAAAAACTGCTATTAGATTTTTGGTTCAAAATTTTGCTACTTACTTTTGTGGTCAAAATTTAGCTATTAAATTTTTGGTTCAGAATTGATCCTTTTTAGTTTAAAAATTCATCTACTTGGTTGAAAATGCAACGGTTTGTTTAAAAACTAATTTTTTTTTTAATGATTAAATTGGTTTGTTGAAAGTGCCTCTTTTTTATGGAAATCAACTGTGCTAACTTAAAACATTTTTGTTTGAAAATAAATGTTTTCAACTGGAAATTTAACTACTCCATTTATGATAGAAAACTTATATTTTTTTAGTGGGAACTTCAATTATTTGGTTGGGAATTTACGTTCCTTCTTCAAAATTCTTTTTGATGTAGAAGATACAGTTTTTTGTGAAAAATGCAACTGTTTGGTTAAAAATTAATCTGTTCAAGTTGAGGATTCAAGTTTGAATGATGAAAATTTGTCTTTTTTGGTAAAATTCAACTGTTTTTGACTTAAAATAAAAATATTTTTTAGTTGAAATATTAACCATTTATACATTTTTAATTGAAAATTCAACTATTTTTTTTAAATGCAACGGTTTGGTTGAAAACTAATTTTTATACTTGAGGATTAAATTGGTCTGTTGAAAGTTTTTTTATTAAAATCGAATGTTCTAACTTTTAAAATTGTGTTGTTGAAAATGAATTTTTTCAACTGGACATTTAACTATTCCATATTTTGTAGAAAGCTGATCTTTTTTGGTTGAAACTGCAACTATTTGGTTGGAAATTTATGCTACTTCTTACAAATTATTTCTTTTTCGTAGCAAATAAATTTTTTTGGTTAAAAATGCAACCGTTTAGTTGGAAATTAATCTGTTTATGTTGTGGATTCAAGTTTGTATGTTGAAAATGTGTCTTTTTTCGTAAAATTCAACTGTTTTTGATTTGAGATAAAAAATATTTTTTCGTTTAAATATTAACTATTATTACATTTTGTGTTAAAAATGCAACTACTTTGTTAAAAATTCTTTTTTTTTGTCGAAAAATAATTTTTTTAATTGAAAATTTAACAATTTGATTAAAAATGCAACTTTTTGTAGAAAACTCGTCTTAATGACTGGAAAATTCAATAATT
The DNA here is from genome assembly GCA_932178445.1 of Andricus quercusramuli. NCBI lineage: Eukaryota > Metazoa > Arthropoda > Insecta > Hymenoptera > Cynipidae > Andricus > Andricus quercusramuli. The sequence goes on along the minus strand of CAKNXH010066304.1, from coordinate 5,687 downwards.
TAGGAACAAAGTTTTTTTGTTGAAAATTAATTTTTAGTAATAAAAATGTAGCTACAGAATTTTTGGTTCAAGATTGATCTTTTTAGTTCAAAATCTGGTTGAAAATTTCTGTAATTTGATGAAAATTGACTTTTTTGTTAGAAAATTAATCTTTTTGGTTGAAAATTCATCTATTCGGTTAAAAATTTATTTATTTTGTTCAATTTTTTTATAGAAAATAAATCTTCTTGGTTGAAAATTCAACTATTTGACTAAAGATTGATATACTTTGTTAAGAATGAGTGTTTTTCGTAGAAAATTAATCTTCTTGGTTGAAAATTGGTATTTTTAATTGAAACATTAACCGTTTCGTAGAAATCTTATATTTTTGGCTTAAAAATTAATGATTTTTGATGAAATTCATTTTTTTTATGGACGAAAAAATCTTTCTTGGTTGAAAATTCAACTCTTGTTGAAAAATCTTCTTTTTGATTTGAATATTCATCTCTTCTGGTAGAAAATTAAATCTTCTCGGTTGAAAATTGAACTATTTGATTGATAATTTATGCAATTCGTTCAAAATTAATTTTTATTGCTGTAGAAAATTATTTTTTTTTGTTAAAAATGTAACTCTCTGTTCAAAAATTAATCCGTTTAATTTGAAGATTCAAGTTTGTATGTTGAAAATTGGTCTTTTTTGGTTAAATTCAACTGTTTTCGATTTAAAATAAAAATATTTTTCAGCTAAAGTATTAACTATTGTATTTCTCGTTGAAAATTCATCTTTTTAGATTTAAGATTCAACCACTTTGTTAAAAATTAATGTTTTGCTTGATAAAAATTAATTTTTTTAAATAAAAATTTTACGATTTGGTTGAAAATTATCTTTTTTTTGAAAATTCATAATTTGCAATAAAAATTTAACTAATGGAAATTTATGTAATTTTTGAAAATTCTATTGTTTTCAGTATAAAATTATTATTCTTGGTTTAAAATTCAACAATATGGTTAAAAATGTTTGAATTTTGTGGAAGGTTCATTTTTTGGTAGAAAATTGGTTGATAAATAAACTATTTAGTTGAATTTTTTACGGTTTTGTAAGCTTCTCATCTTTTTTTTGGCTTGAAAATTCCAAATTTTGGATACATTTTTTTTCTTTATTGACTGAAAAATCTTTCTTGGTTGAAAATTCAACTATTCGATTAAAAGTTGATGTATTTTGTTTAGAATTCATCTTTTTGGTGGAAATTTAATCTTTTTTGGTTAAAAATGGAATTGTATGGTTAAAAATGAATCTTTTTTGATCTAGCATTAAACCTTTTTGTTGAAAATTCGTCTTTTTGGTTAAATTCAACTGTTTTTGATTTTAAATGAAAATCTTTCCTTGATTAAAATATTTCAACTATTACATTTTTTTGGGAATTCATCTTTTTTTGGTTGAAAATCCACAATTACTTGTTTGAAAATTGAACAAGCGTGAACAGGATCAATTTAGTTTTCTCAATTCCACGGATCACTTTCATTATACAAATAAATTTTTTTATAGTGTTATTCTAGAAATATTCTAGAAAGAAATGATTTGAAAATACACACAAATGACTCTTTATAAAACCAACCGTTTTTGTTTCCTAAAATGTTTACATTTGTTTATACTGTATTTTTATCAGCTGAAAGCTCTCAGATTTTTAACACATTTTTTAATATCAGCTGAAACAAAACTATAGAGTAAAAACCCAAAATTTAAAAAATATAATTATTTGGTTTAAAATTTAATTATTTTGTTTAAAGGCAACAATTTGGTCAAAAAGTTATCTGCTCTGGTTCAAAATTCGACTACTTTGATTAAAAAAAAGTGTACTTTTGGATTGAAAATGTATAATTTCTGGTTGCAAAACTATTTTATTGGAAAATCGTACGTTTGGAATTGAAAATTAAAATATTTTTGGGTTGACATATCAACTATTACACTTTTCGTTGAGAATACAATTTCTTTTGGTTAAGATAACAAATATTATGTTTTTTATTCAAAATTCAACAATTTAGTTAAAAAGTCATTGTTTTTGGTAGAAAAATTAACTGTTTTGTTGAAGATTCGTCTTTTCGAGTTAAAAATTTAACTACTTGGTTGAAAATTAACATTTTTTTTTTTGAAAATTCGTATTTTTTGGGTGAATTTAACTGTTTTTTAATTAAAAAATAAAATATTTTTTGCGAAATTAATTTCTTTAGGTGAAAATTCTCGATTCTAGTTTTTTAAAGGCATTTTTCAAATTTAAGAGTGAAAAAAGGGATTAGGTAAAACTGGGGATTTTCAGATCCTAATAATATATATTTGGCTCCACTTAGATGTTTAAAAAAAAATAATAAATGTCAAAAACATTTTCACATACCTTTGCTAGTTCTACTGCTTCTTTAATGTAGTTTGCCGGCTCTACATCGCCGTATCTTACTAAATGTGGTGCTACCTCCTCGATTCTGGAACGTACCTCCGCCAAATTGTCATACGGTAAACAGTTTCCAGAAATCTGCAAAATAATATTAATGGTAAAATATTGTTTTAAAAAATGCAGAGAAACTTAAATTTTAGATAAGAAATCCCGGGCACTAACCGGCTTTCCCCGGGACATTAAAATTTTCAAATTCAAGCCTTCAAAACTGAAAAATTTGTATTTCGAAACGTTTAAAATTTTTAAAATTTCATATTTTTCAACTCACTTTCAATGTTATACAATTTTAAATTTAGTCTTTTTCAGTTAAATGTATTCGATATTATGACTTTGCTAATTGGATAGCATTTCAAATTATTAATTAAAAATGCTTCAATTTCAAATTGTCCAATTATCGTAGTTTCAGTCTTGAACTATCAGACTTTGAACGCTCTTTAATTTATAATCGTTTAAGCATTAAAAGGCTTTCATATTTTTATATGTACAATTTTACAATTACAATGTTATTATTACTATTCAATACTCAAAATTTAAAACTTCTCAACTACATTAATCCTTTTAATTTGAAAAAATAGAAACTTCAGGGATTTAACTTCAAAATCCTTAAAATCGAAAATACTCAATAACAGAGGCTTCAAATTTTAAAATTGAACCAAATTATTCTGAATTTGTGAATCAAAAATGATTATTATTGCTTTTATTACTCCGCTACATATTAACAGAAAATCGATCAATTTATAATGTATCAATTTGAAATGACCTATTCAATTTTTAACTTTTTGCACTTTAAATTATTTAGCTTTGGTGGATTACAATTGGAAATTGAACAATTTTTAATCATTTAAATTTGGAATGACACAATTTGAACATTAAAAATTTCAAACCAAATAATTTTGAATTTTTCTATCTATATAAATAAATGAATGAGTAATAAAAATTATTACTTAACTCTTTCTATTTTCTATTAAAGTTTTCGAATTTAGAACTGTTCAAAACTATTACGTTTTCAATATAAAATAAGCCTATTTTTTATATTGAAATTTGAAATTCATAAGTTAGATCGATTTCAATTATGAAGATTTCATCTATAATGAAGACGTTCAACTTGAAGTTAATTTGTAAAATCTTAAAACTGTTTATATTCTAAATTATACAATTTGAAGGGCTTATAATTTTAAATTAAAAATTATTATTTTACCCTTTCTATTTTTAAATTTTCTGATTCGAAATTATTCACTAGTCGACGCTTAAAATTTTAAACATCTCGACTATTAAGTGAAGCCTTTTAATTTGAAAATAACAGAATTTTCAAGAATTAAATTTCGAAATCCTTAAAATTAAAAATACTCAATTTCAATCATTATTAATTGAAAATCGTCTTGTTTATAAAGTTTCAGCATAAAATTATTCAATTTTAAATATTAATGGCTTTATTTCTAAATTATTAAAAAATGTACGATTTATATTGATATCAAACATTTATTATTTCTCTCTAAAAGTATTTAAAATCCTTTCAGTTCAAATGGATCGATACTCAGCATACAATTTAACATTTAAGATCGTTAAATTATTTAAAAATGCAACCTTTATGAAAAAATCTACGGGAAAAAGAGGAAATTATTAGAAAAGAACATTCCATTTTTACGGAAATGAAAGGAGTGACCATATTTTGAAGAAGATATTAAAAATGAAAAAAAAAACTACAAAAAATACCAAGAGTGACTGGTTGGTAGGCTTCAAATAAGCATTCAGAATGATAAATTTTCAAAAATTCCGAATGAAATAATAATAAATTAAAAGAAAGACGATTAAATATAAAAACTGAATATTTTAGCTTAAAAATTAAAATATTTTTCATCATAGTATATGTATAATGCATATGTATATATAATATTTAAAGTAAAGGCAAGGGCGGATCCAGAGAAAGGCGATCACGATCAACTTTTACCAAGAAGATTAATTTTCTACCATAAAAGACGAATTTTAAATCAAATACACATTTTTAACCAAATAGTTAGACTTTTGATTAAAATTAATTAATTAATTAAACTTTTAGATCACCTTTTAACAAATAATGTAATAGTTAAATTTCCATTGAAAAACAATAATTTACAAATTAAAAAAGCGAATTTTGTATAAAGCAGTTGAATTTGCTAACAAATAGTGGAATTTTCTATCAATTTGTTAAATTATCAAGTCAAGAAGACAAATTTTTACAAAACAGTTCAATTTTTAAGCCGAAAATATTAATTTTCAACAAAAATGTTTATTTTTAACTACATTGTTAAATTTTTAGTTGAAAAAAATTTATTTTCAATAAACAAGAAACGAATTTTCAACAAAGTAGTTGAATTTTCAACCTAAAAAGATGAATTTTTAACGAAAAATGTAATTGTTGATATTTCAATGAAAAAATATTTTAATTTTAAATCAAAACCAGTTGAATTTAATCAAAAACGACAAATTTTCAACATACTAACTTGAATCCTCAATTCAAGCCGATTAATTTTCAACCAGTTACATTTTTAACAATAAAAAAAGGTCTTTCTACAAAAAAAGACTGTTTAACAAATAATATAAATTATGAACCAAACAGATCAATTTTCATCGGAGAAGATTAATTTTCTACCAAAAGAGAAAAAAATGTCATATAAAATCATGAATTTTAAAGCAAAAACTAGGAATTTTCTACAAAACAGTTAAATTTTCCATCCAAAAATATGATTTTCCAACGAAAAAATTAGTTTTAAACTAAAAAGTTGAATGTTCATCCAAGAGGATTAATTTTCTACAGAAAAGGATGAATTTTCCACAAAAAAAGTTGAATTTTCAATCCGAAAATATGACTTATCAATCAAAAAGTTAATTTTTCTACCGAATTCATGAACTTTAATTACAAAAAGACGATTTCTGTTTAAAACAGTTAAATTTTCAACCCTACAATATACGTTTTAACCAAAAAGTTGAATTTTGCTACCAAATTCTTGAATTTTCAAGTCAAAAAGACGAATTCTCTTCAAAAAAGTTGAATTTTCTACCAAATTCTTGAATTTTCGAGTCAAAATAACTAATTTTATACAAAATTGTTGCATTTTCAGCCCGAAAAAATGAAATTTTAACCAAAAATTTAGTTTTTAAGCAAACAGTGGAATTTTCGTCTAAAATTATGAATCTACTACCAAAAAAATTATTTTTTAATAAACTAGTTCATCTGTTAATCAAATAGTTGACATTTCAACCAAGAAGATTAATTTCTTACTC
>CAKNXH010066287.1:0-29132 GCA_932178445.1 Andricus quercusramuli | reverse complement strand
GAAGAGAATCGAAGAGAATCGAAGAGAATCGAAGAGAATCGAAGAGAGTACGGATGATTTGAAAGAATACGCGAAGATCAGGAAGAGTACAAAATGAGTTGAAAGAGCATTGAAAGAGTTCAAAGGAATTGCCGACACGGTGAATGTCAGATGATTTTTCGGTGAATCCGCATAAATGAAAAATAATTCATATGAATCACTCATTTTTATTTTATACATACATAACACATATAATACATATAATACACTTCGACGTCTAAAAACTTTCTTTGAAATTAAATGCATGTATACAAAATACATATATTATATGTATTATGTATGATACATAAGCAGCACGTCACATTGTAAAATAAATGTCAGAACCCTATAAATTTCCGTTCAATGGACAAAATATTTTTCCAGTTAAAGGGTGGCAATACAGAGGTAGATAACCCATATTTTTATCGAAACAAAGGTTTACTTTATAAAAATTCTTCAAAGATGGAATAAACATCGTGGAAAAATGTTTGTTTCAAAATATAATTTTTTGATACAATAAGGAAAGAAAAAAATGGTAATACACTTTAGTTTAAATTTCAACTTCGTAGTACATATTTCTTAAACCTTCTCGCACTAATAATTATTGAACTTATTATCGTTCATTGCGCAAAAAATACATTTTAATTTTCTTCGGATTTTTAGAAAAATATTTCTGTGATGCTACTTTCGGAATTATTAATTTTTTAAAGTAGGTTTTGTTTATTGAAATGTGAAAAGCAATTTAAATCTTTTAGTCTATTATAAACGAAACATCTCGTTTAGATGAAACCTTGCTACTGAAAAGTTTTTTTATTTATGAAGATATAATTTATCTTTTACTCAATACGCGGAGATACGAAGAGATTTCTAGACATTTTTTGGAGCCTCTACCAATTATTTTACAGATTGCAATGAACAGACTTTAATATTTAGGGTGGCGACTTGACCGGGAGAGACCGGGAATTTAATTAAAAAACTGAGAATTTACTTCTGATTGTAGAACAAATCCAGTTTTTATTATTTTAACAATTTCGGTCAATTTAGAAAAGTTGAAGTTTCATCATTTCAATTTAAAATTCTTCTCTGGTTGAATATGTAACTACTTCGTTAAAAATGAATTCATCTTTTTTTTTGTGAAAATTCAACTATTGGGTTGAAAATTGATAATTTGTATTCAAAAATTAAACTATTTGTTTGAAAATTTATATACTTTGTGGGGATACTATCCATTTTCGGTTGTAAATTACTTTTTTTTTAGTTCAAAATTCAACTATTTAGTTGAAAATTTGCCTTTTTTATATTTAAATTCAACTATTTCGTTAAAAATTCATATATTTTTTGGTAGAAAATTAATCTTTTATTTGAAAATCAATATTGTTTAAAAATTCATATCTTTGGTTGAAAATTCAAGTGTTCCAGTAAAGTATTAATCGTTTTAGTTGAAAATCCATCTTTTTGGTTTAAAATTTAACGGTTCCAGTTGAAGATTCATAATTTGATTTGAAAATTCATCACTCTGGTTGAAAGTTGATCTATTTTGTTGAAAATCCGTTTTTTCTTGTTGAAAATTAATTTTTCCATCGGAAAGTTTGACTTCCATTTTTTGTAAAAATGAACATTTTTTACTGAAAAATTTCAGTTTTTTGTCTCCATTCTCTGTTATTGGTTTAAAGGATGTTTAGAATGAACGTCATGAATTAAAATAAATATTTGCATTTTTTCTGGAACTATGAACATGTTACTTTTAGTTGACCGGGAAAATTGAAAAACTTGACCCGGAAAAACCAGGAAATGACCGGAAATTAGAAATCATTCGCTGAATCACCACCCTGATATTGTGAATAATTCTATAAGTTTTTTCTTTCGTTTCCGCTAATATAGAATGTTACAAGTATACATTTTTGTGATATTCAGCTTACAAATTATAAAAATTGTAAGTTGAAAATTTCGATGATAATTCAGTTTTAGAATTAGAATGAGCCATGGCCATGTAACGGATTTTTTAAGGGTTTCACTACTCGGTTTTTTAGTGTTCATCAGATTACAAAACATTACTAAAGATTTCAAAAGGTTTCAAAATATTTCAAAGATCTTAAAATATTTAAAAGGATTTTGAACATTTTACAAAGATTTGAGAGATTCCAAAGATTTTAAAAAGTTTACAGTACACCAGATTTCTAGGATTTTAAAATATTTCGAAGTTTAGAAACGATTTCAAAAGGTTTAAGAACATTTTAGAAGATTTGAAAAGATTTCATTAAGATTTAAAATAATTCCCTGATTTCAACGAATAAAAAAGATTTCACAAAAAAGCTTTAAGAAAAATTTCACTAATATTTGAAAAGATTTCACAAAGATTTTAAAGATTTCACGAAAAATTCCCAAAGATTTCGAAAATTTCCAAAGATCTTAAAACTTTCAAAAGATTTCAAAGGTTTTAAGGATAATAGAAAAGTTATAGTAAACTACATTTCTAAGATTTCAAAAGATTTCACACAGATTACAAAGATTAAAGAAAGCTTTCACAAATATTTCAAAGATTTCATAAAAATTTCAAAAAAATTTAAAGATTTCAAGGATTTTAAAGTTTTTGAAGATTTCAAATATTTTACAAAAATTTGAAAAGTTTCCAAAAAATTTCACAGAAATCTCAAGATTTCACAACGATTTTAAGTATTTCAAGAGATTTCAACGAATTCACAAAGATTGCAAGGTTTTCAAAGACGACTTATGTTCGCAAAAAATTAAGAATTTGTTCATTAATGGTTCTTCCTTCTTTAGAAATTATTGACCAATAAAAAATGAAATGGCTCACTTTTTACACGTATGCAAACGCTTATGCGCTTGACCTGGAAAACGCCTTGAATTTCGTTCCTAAGAATCGCTGGACACCCTGATTTTGAATAAATGCAATTCTCTGTCTTTTCTAATGTGATTATTACCTTATTATCAATTACAATCTCCTTTATTACGCATAAAATAAAAATATCAGCAAGTCAAACAGTAACTGAATATTCAGACTTCCGAAAGAGTTCAGCGAGAGTTCGTAAGAGTGCAAGTGACCGCGCTGACTTTACAGTGACCAACGCTGAGTCGAGAAGAATTGAGAAGAGTTGAGAAGAGTTGGGAAGAATTTACGTGATTCTCCCTGAGTTAGCGCGATTCCCTAAGATTCGGAAAAATTTCTCATGATCTGGCCGGATCATAAGAAATTTCATTTGACCTGTTTTGAGTGAAGAATGACTTTTAACTCATTTCAACTCAGTGAATAGCCCCTCGGACCGTACTTACTATCCGTTCACGATAGGGAGGCCCCTCAGAAACAGTTGCACATTTTTGTAATTTACTCGTAAGAAAAAAAATTGCATAGAAACACAGTTTATACAATGATAAAACTTAAGAAAAAGAAACAACAATGTTGTGTCAACACTATTGGACCAGTTTATTTGAATGTTAAAAAAGAAACCCAACGTTCCGGAAACACTCTGTATCCCTTATCATCAGGAGAATAAACGTTATAAAAGTGGAATGGTTACGAATATCCTAGAACATCATTTTGGGAGTAGATAAAATTTGTTGAAGTGAAAAAGCAATCCTATAGATGAAAACGCGTAATTTCATGGAGGAAGATTTTCTGTTAGCTATAGTAAGTCATAGGGTGACCTCTATATTTAAAAATCAAAACTAACATAATTAGAAGAGTAGATTTCTCATTTTATCGATCTCCGATAATTATTTCGATTTATTTATTTTCACTATTACTTTCAGTGTAAGTTGTTATTGAAGATAATAAATATTTGGTTGTTATGACTGACTTTCTCAATACATGGCGTAAAATGAAATGTATTTCAGTAATTTTTCTACATTTCTAATCCACTCGCAGATGTTCTTCTTTGTCATAGGATATGCGCGTTATATTTTGGTCGATCTATACTATATTCTACTCGATTAGATTAGATGAATGACAAAATATTTTTATATTGTGAACTGATTAACTAATTATTAACTGATTCTATTAAAACTTACATTTTCTGGAATGTGTTTAGAAAGTTATTGATAATTGAAGTCGTCAGAAATGAGAGTTCAAATTTGAAAAAAAACATAAAGTAAAAGTTATTTGAATATTTCAATAAAAAGTATAGATTATATGCTTAAATGATTATCTGAATTCAATTTTCAAAATTATATATTTCATGTTTAAAAAATATAAATTCATAAATAAATTAAGTTTTCAGAAATAAAAGTTCAAATCCTTCATATTAAAAAAGGTAACCTCCATCTTATGTAACGTTTTGGTATAGAAGGAATCGTTATGTAGTCGAATAATGGATATGATTTTTATAATAAAAGTTTATTTATATTTAAAATAATTCTATTGCAATTTCATAATTTTCCAAATGTTTACGATGTTGTGAGATAATGATTTAAATTCAATCTTCAACATTATACGTAAAGGTGTTTTAAGTTTTTATGGAATTCGTTAAAAAGATTATAAATAATTAAAATTTTTAGGAAAATTTAAGACGCACATTATTTTGATATTTCAATGCAAATAATATCGTTGATTGATTTTTATGTTATGAACTGATGAATTATCTATTATTAACTATTTACTGATTCATTTTTTTTCAAAAAAGTGAATTGTATAAAGATTAATTCAATTTTCAAAATTATATGTGCATATATTTCAATTTCTACTGGTATTATTTTGAAAGGTTATTAATAATTGAACTTTTCAGATAAATAATAAATACAAGTTATTCTAATATTTCAATCAAATTAATTATTAAATGCTTCCTACGTTCTGAACTCATTAATTAAATATTAACTGTTTCTGTTGAAAATTGAATTTTCTAGAATTAGTTAAAAGATAATTGATAAATTAAATGTAATAGAAGAAAAGTGAAAATTTAAAGAAAAATATGTATAAAGTAAAAATTATTAGAAAGTTTCAATAAAAATATATTTTGTTCACAATATCAAATTACATAAAGATTGAAATTTAATATTCGTTAATTAACATAAATTGATTATTTACTTTGAGATTATGTGATTAAATATTCGCTATAATTTGAATGATAAAAGCTTATTTATATTTGAAATAGCCCTATTTCAGTTACATAAATTTCCAATTGTTTCTGATGTTGCGAAATGAGTATCTGAATTCAATTTTCAAAATTATATGTACATATGCTTCCATTTTTCCTATGAAATTATTCTGAAAGGTACTTTAAATTTAATAATTGAATTATTATAAATATTCCAATTGCCTAAGAATTTAGGAAAGTCTTTAAGCATTGAAATACACATCACGGATATATTCATTTGAACAACAATAATTATAAATTAATTCAAATTTTCATAACAATATGAAGTAACAATTATTTGAATGTTTCAATGAAAATAATCGTTTGATGCTTTCCATGTTCCAAACTGATTAATTAATTATTAGCTGATTTATTTTTTTCACAATATTTAATTACATAAATATTGAATTTTTATGGTTTTAAATTCAGATACATAAATTGATTAATTACTTTCAGGCCATGTAATTGAACACTGGATATAATTTGCATAATAAAAGTTTATTTAAATTTGATACACCAATATTTAAATTATTTTTTAAATGATTCTGAGGTAGAATGAAAATTATCCCAATGTTTGAATGAAAATTATAGTTGAATGTTTTTTATGTTATGAACAGATTAATTAATTATCAGCGTATTATTTTTTTAATAATTTTAAATTACATGACGATTGCATTTTAATTGCTTTTGATAAGGTAACATAGACTGATTATTTGATTCAAGGTTATATTATTGTCTATTGATTATAATCTGTATAATAAAAGTTTGTTAATTTCTAAAATACCTCTATCACAATTATATATATTTTTTTGATTTCGCGATGTTGTGAAATGAGTATCTGAATTTTCATTCCAAAATTATGTGTAAAGTAAACATTATTTCAATGATTCAATAAAAATAATTCTTCAATGCTTTCATTGTTATGAAATGATTAATTCATTATTGGCTAATTAATTTTCGTACAAAATTAAATAACATAAATATTTAATTTCAATTTTTCTATATCAAGTAACATAAATCAATTATTTACTTCAAGATGATGTGATTAAATATTGGATATAATTAGTATAATAAAGATTTATTTCTTCAAACCTATCTCTATTACAATGATGTAATTTCTTATAATATTTATGATGTCAAATGAGTATCTGAATTCAATTTTCCGAATCATGTGTATACATCTTTTCATTTTTTCTGGAATAAGTTTAAAGGTTATTGATGACTGAAATTTTCTGTTTTTCTGAATTATTTAAACGTTATTATATGATAATTATTCAATGATTTAGCGATATTTCTTGATTCACAGATTTCCAAAAATGGACGTGAAATTAGGATTTGAATTCAATTTTCAAAATGACATGTGCATATGTTTTAATTATTTATAAATATATATCCTAACACGCTCTTATTTTTCTATAAAAATGTATTTGAATATTCCAGTGCAAATACATGTTCAATGATTTACAGATTGAGAACAGAGAATCGGATCAGAATAGGATTTTTTTTAAATTGTAGGTATATTGATGCTCACATTTAAAAATATAGCCCTGATATAGTAACCGTAAATGTCATTGTACAAAAATTATGTTTTTTTTGGTTGTTTTTTTTCTTCAAAATATTGAATTACATAACATGCACTTGAAATCTTCAGAATTATATCTCGACATTTACTATTATAAATAGTAATAGTAAAGTCTATGTTACATGGATTCACTAAATATATTCTTTGAGAATATAATTTCAGCAAGAATTCGATGGGTCAAGAAATTTGAACAAATAAATAGTGATTCAAAAATTGAGTAAAGGAAATAATTCAAAAAGTGAGCGCGCGCTTGCGCGCGCACGTAATAGTCTAGTAGTAATTTAAAGTAACGTTTTTTTCCTTTATAATGAACATATCCTTCATATAAAAACAGGTAACTTCCATTGGTCCAGATCATGATAGTCGCCATTTTGTAGTGAATGATACACTAACGAACGTCGGAGAGCGGAAAAAGTAACGCTAAACTCGCAGAGCATGCGCAGTAACGTCAACACGTGACTTTAGTGTTTACCACAAGCTACAGAACACTATGCAAAATCTTCCTATTATCGGTTATCGATAAAATTAGAAATCTACTTTTATACTTCTGTTGATTTGAATTTTATATAGAGGTCACTAAAAATTAGTGAAATACATTTGAAATATATTAACGAAGTCACCAACAATTAACATAAATTAAATTCTTTATTTATTATGTATAATGATCCTCCTTCCTATATATATTCTCCTATGTATGAAAACTCGTAACCGCTGTTGTAGTTTTATGGAGGAAGTTTTCTCAGTCATTTTTACTATTACTTTCAATGTAAGTTGTTATTTAAGATATTATATCTTTGGCACATGAAGCGATTATTTACTTCAAGGCTATGTAATTGAATATTAGCTATAATTTTTATGATAAAAGATTATTCATGTCCAAAGTACCTCTATTCCAATTGTATAATTTTTGTGATGTTGTGAAATAAGTACCTCAATTATGCTATCCATATTATAGGTACATATATTTTACTTTTCTATGGAATTAGTTAAAAAAATTATTATATTAAGTATTATATTAAGTATTAGCTGATTAATTTGGTTCATAATATCAAATTACATAAGGATTGAAGTTTAAAATTCTTTAATTAAGTAACATAAATTGATTATTTACTTTGAGATTATGTAATTGAATATTGCTGGATAAAATTTGTATGATAAAAATTTATTTTTATTTGAAATAGCCTTATTTCAGTTACATAAATGTCAAATTGTTTCTGAGGTTGAGAGATGACTACCTGAATTCAATTTTCAAAATTATAACATATGATTTCATTTTTCCTGAAATTAGGTTGAAAGATTATTAATAATACAAATTTTCATAACAATATGAAGTAAAAATTATTTGAATGTTTGAATGAAAATAATTATTTGATACATTTCATGCTCTAAACTCATTAATTAATTATTCGCTGTTTAATTTTTTTCACAATAAATATTATTTTTCACAATATTTAATTACATGAAGATTGAATTTTGATTGATTTTAATTAGATAATATGAATTTATTATTCACTTTAAGGTTGTGTAATTGAATCTTGGCTATAATTTTTATGATAATTTTTTTTTTTATACTTTCATTATAATTATATAATTTTTTAAATGATTGCGATGCTCTGAAATGATTGTCTGTATTCAAATTTCAGAAATGATATGTTTTGATTTTTTTATAAAATTGGTACAAAAGGTTATTAGTCATTTAAATTTCAAGTCATTCAATTGTATTCAGAAATGAAAGCTCAAATTAACAAAAATATATTAAATAAAAATAATTTGATTGTTCCGATAAAAATAATTGTTTGAGGGTTTTTATGATGTGAACTGTTTATTTAATTATTAGCTGATTGATGTTAACCACAATATTGAATTACATAAAGATTGAATATGAATTGTTTCAAATTCAGAAACAAAAATTGATCATTCACTTTCAGTTTATGTAATTGAATACTGGGTGTAATTCGCAAAATAAAAGTTTATTTATATTTGAAATAACATCATTTCAATTACATAATTTTTTAAATTATGTAATTTCTGGCAATGTTTGTGATGGTGTGAAATGATTATCTCAATTCGATTTTCAAAATTATATGTGCACATGTTTTAATTTTTTCTCAAATTACTATAAAAGGTTACTAATAAATCATATTTTCACAAATTAAAGTGAAAATTAATTAAAATGTAAAGTAAAAATTATTTCAATGTTGGAATGAAAATGATAGATTAATGCTTGAATGAACATCAGAATTCAATTTTCAAAATTATATATAAATATTATGTTTTGATTTTTTAGAAAATGACGATAAAAAGTTATTAGTCATTCAAATTTTCAGAAATTAAATTTCAAGTTTGAAAAAAATATAGTGTAAAAATTATTTCAATGTTTCATGCAAATAATTGTTTGATGCTTTTAATTTCGTGAGCTAATTAATTAATTATTAACTTATCCTATAAAAACTTAAAATTCCCGGAATTACTTTAAAAGGTCAATAATAAATCCAATTTTCCTAAATGAAAGTTAAAATTGAAAAAAAAGTAAAAATTATTTGTACGTTTCAATGAATATTAAAGCTTCAATCTTCTTATATTGTGAAATGATTACCTAATCATAAGCTGATAATTTTTCTCGCTATATTAATTTATATAATAAAAATTGATTGATATTTAAAATACCCTTATTGTAATTACATAATTTTTCAAATTTGCCTGATTTTGTAAAATGAGTATCTGTATTTAATTTTCAAAAACATATGTGAATATGTTTTATTTTTTCTGAAATTAGTATAAAAGTTTATGCATAAATGAAATTTTTAGAAATGAAAGCAAAAAATTGCAATAATGTAAAGGAAAAATCGTTTGAATGTTTCAATGAAAGTTATAGTTTAAAATTTTTGTGATGTTGTGGAATAAGTATCTGAATTCTGCTTCCAATATTATATGTACATATATTCTACTTTTCTATGAAATTAGTTTAAAAAGTTAATATTAATTACATTTTGCAGGAAAATATAAAGTAAAAATTATTCGAATGTTTCAATGAAAATAATTGTTTAATGCTTTTTATGTTGTGAACTGACTAATTATATATGAACTGATTCTATTGAAAACTACAGTTTGTGGGATTTCCTTAAACGATTATTAATAAATTGAGTTTCCAGAAATGAAAGTTCGAATTAAAAAAATTAATAGAGTAAAAATTATTTGAATGTTTTAATGAAAATTGTAGTTGAATGGTTCTTATTTTGTGAACTGATCAATTATTTATTAGCTGATTAATTTTTTTCACAATATTAAATTACATAAAGATTGAATTTCAATTTTTCTCCATTAAGTAACATGAATGGATCATTTATTTTGAGGTTAGGTAATTAAATATGGATAATAAAAGTTGATTTTTTATTCAAAATACCTTCATCACAAATTTGTAGTTTTTTTTCAATGTTTGCGATATTGTGAAATAATTATTTGAATTTAATTTTCAAAATTATGTGGCCATATGTTTTAATTTTTTTTCTGGAATCAGTATAAAACGTTATCAATGATTCAAATTGTCAAAAATGCAATTTTAAAATTCAGAAAATATATAAATTGAAAATTATTTGAATATTTCAATGGAAATAATGTTAAACATTATTTTATTATTGCCTTTTTATGATCATCGTACAAATTTTTATTAATTGATTATATTAAAACTTAAAATTTCTGGAATTATTCGAAAAGCTTATTCATAAATAATATATTCATAAATTGTTAATGAGTGTGAAAGTTTATTAATCAATCATATTTTCAGAAAGGGAAGTTAAAATTAAAGAACTATATATATATATATATATATATATATATATATATATATATAAAAACATAATTATTTAAACATTCCATTGCAAATACATGTTTAATGATTTTTATATTGCGTGAACTGAGTATTGGATTGGAATGTAACCTTCAAAATTATAAGTATTGATGTTTTAATAATTTCAGCATAATTTCATCAAGAATTAAAGTAGTCAAAAACTTGTAAGGAATAAATAGTTATTCGAAAATTGAGTAAATGAGAGAAATTGAAAAAAAATGTTAGCGCGCGCTCGCAGAGCATGCGCAATAACGTCAACACGTGACTTTAGAGTTTGCAACAAGCTACGGAGCGCTATGGAAAATCTCCCTATTATCGGTGATCGATAAAATAAGAAATCTACTTTTATACTTCTGTTGATTTTAATTTTAATGAAATACTCGCATTTCAGTTACATAATTTTTCAAATGTTTTTGAGCTTGTGAAATGAGTATCTGAATTAAATTTTCAAAGTTGCACATACGTGCATACGCATGTACAATACGTACATACGTTACATATGTACATATGTTTCAATTTTTTTGGAATTAGTTCAAAAGGTTATTAATAATTCAAATTTTCAGGAAAATATAAGGCAAAAATTATTTGAATGCTTCAGTGAAGATAATTATTTAATGCTTTTCATGTCCTGAAATTATTGTTTAATTATTAGCTGATTATATTTTTTCATGATAATAAATCACATAAAGATTGAATTTTAAGTTGTTTTAATTGATTACATAAATTGATTATTTACTTCAAGGTTATCTAATTGCATATTGGCTATAATTTGTATAATAAAAGTTTATTTACATTTAAAATTCCTCTATTCCAATTACGTAATTTCTGTCAATGTTTTTGATGCTGTGAAATGATTATACTGATATAAATGATTATGAAAATGATAGTTTAATTCTGTTTATATCGTGTAAAGATTATTAATTATGAGCTGATTAATTTTCGTAACAATATCAACTTACCTCAAGATTAAATTTTAATTTGCCTGAATTAAGAATGTACATAAATTTATTATTTAATTGAAGGCTATGTAATTGAATATTAGCTATAATTTTGATAATGAAAAGTTATTCACCTTTAAAATACCTTTATTTTCCAATTGTATAATTTTTGTAAATTTTTTTTGATGTTGTGAAATAAGTATCTAAAGTCTGCTTTCAATATTATATGTACATATATTTTACTTTTCTATGAAATTAGTTCAAAAGGTCATTATTAATTCAAATTTTCAGAAAAATATGAAGTGAAAATTATTCGAAGGTTTCACTAAAAATAACTGTTTATTACTTTTTATGCTGTGATATGATTAATTAATATGTACATACATTTACATTTTTTCTGGAATTAGTTTTAAAGGTCATTACTAAAATTAAATGTATTGAAATGCAATTTCAAATGAAAAAATATATTTTGAATTCATATGAAAAAAGGTAACCTACATCTTGTGTAAGATTATTCCAATTTCATAATTTTCAAAATGTTTACGATGTTGTGAGATAATTATCTAAATTCAATCTTCAACATTATATTTAAATATGTTTTTCGTTTTCATGGAATTAGTTCAAAAGGTTATGAATAATTCAATTTTTCAGAATAATGTAAGATACAAATTATTTTGATGTTTCAATGCAAATAATATTGGTGATTGATTTTTATGCTATGAATTGATAAATTATTCATTATTAACTATAGACTGATTAATTTTTTTCCAAACATTGAATTACATGAAGATTGAATTTGAATTGTATTCAAATAAGTCACATTAATTTATTATTTGCATTAAGGTTATGTGATTTAATATTGGTTGCTATTTTTATGATAAAAATTTATTTTTGCTTTAAAATATCTCCATTACAATCATATAATTTTTTCAAATGTTTGTGATGTTGTGAAGTGATTTTTCGAATTCAATTTTCAAAATTATATGTGCATATATTTCAATTTTTACTGGTTGAAAGTTTATTAATTATTGAAATTTTCAGATAAATATTAAATAAAAGTTATTCTAATATTTCAATGAAAATAATTATTAAATGATCTCTATGTTCTGAACTCATTAATTAAATATTAACTGTTTCTGTTAAAAATTACAAATATTTCTTTGAAAATTAATCTGTTTTTGTTGACGGTTCAAACTATTTTTTTGAAAATTTATCTTTTTTCTTCAATTCAACTATTTTTGGTACAAAATTAAAATCCTTTTTGGTTGAAATATCAGATATGACGTTTTTCGTTGAAAATTCATTTTTTGGGTTGAAAATTGAACTACCCAGTTGGAAGTGTGAAGAACTTTACTCATTTGGTTGATGATTCATCATTTTTAGTTGAAAATTCGTCTTTTTCGCTAGAAAATGATTCTTCTTGGTTAAAATTGCATATTTCTGATTGATAATAATTTAAATATTTGGCGGAAAATTAAACAACCTTTTTAAAATGTATCCTGTTTGGATGAAAAGTAAACTATTTTGTTGGAAATTTGCTTTTTTTTTTGTTAAAAATTACTTTGAAGTTTCGAATATTTGCTTGAAAATTCATGTACTTTGTTGTAAATTCATCTGTTTTTATAGAAAATTCATCTTATTGGTTGAAAATTGATCTTATTGGTAGAAATCTAGTTTTTTTTACTATTGTATTTCATTGAAAATTTGAATTTCGTGAGAATCTTCTTGGTGAATAATTCATCTTTACGGATGAAAATTCCTTTAAAAATTCAAATATTTGGTTGAAAATTCGTGTACTTTGTTATAGATTCATCTATTTGGATAGAAAATTGATCTTATTGGTTGATAAAATTATACTATTTCGTTAAAAATTTATTTTAATTTTATTGAAAATTTATTTTTGTACTGAAAATTTAACTATTCTATTTTTATTTGAAAATTGGTCTGTTTTAGGTACAAATTCAACTCTGTATTAATAATCAGTCTTCTGTTGGTAGAAGAGTTCTCTCTTTAGTTGAAACTTGGTTGAAAATTTATTTCCTAGGTTGAAAAATTGACAATTTTGTTGAAAATTCGTTTCTTTTTTGGTTGAAAATTTATTTTACTAACTGAAAATTCAACTATTTTATTTTGGGTAGAAAATTTATCTTCTCGGCTGAAAATTCATGAATCTGGTTAAAACTCTTTTTTTTAGTTGAAGATTCATCATTTTGTTTAAAAATTCACTGTAACTATTCCATTTTTTGTGAAAAACTTACCTTTTTTGATATAAACGTAATTTTTTCCTTTAAAAAATTATCCGTTTTGTAGAAATTTAACTATTCTATTTTTTTTGTTTGGAAATCATTTATTTCGTTGGAAAAAAATATTTAGTTGAAAATTCATTTTTTTTTTTGATAGGACATTCATATTTTGAGTTGAAATTTCCACTATTTTGTCAAACATTCTTAATTTTGGTTTGAAATTCATCATTGTGATTAGAAATTAATTTCTTTTTTGAAAATTCGTTTCTTTTTAGTTGAAAATTAATATTTTTTAACTGACGATGTAACTGTTCCATGTTTGCTTGAAAATTTACATTTTTAGAAGAAAATTAATTAATTTGGCTGAAAACTCTTTTCTTTTAATTTACTTTTCTAACTGCAAATTGAACCATTATATTCTTGGTTTGTAAATTTAACTTTTTCAGATGAAAATTTATATATTTTATTGAAACTGTATCTTTTTTGGTAAAAAATTCATCTTTTGGATATAAAATTGAATTACGTTGTTGAGAATTTTTTTGTTGTTGTAAATTTGTTGTTTAATCTGAACATTTTAACATTCATATTTTTGGTTGAAGATTCATCATGTTAGTTAAAAATCCATTTCTTCGGTTGAAAATTATTGGTCTTTTTGACTCGAAAACACAACTAAAAAGCGTTTAAAATATATACAGAAACAAAAGTTTAGTTCCATCAACATTATTAATCTTCTAGATGTATGATTGGTTTTATGCCTAGAAGAATTTGGAAACTAGGATATTGTAGCAACCCTAAATAGGCACTGTTTAATGGGAATAATATGTTTTCTGTTACTTTGACTTCCATTATCGTTTAAATTTAGCACCCTTTTCAATTTGAAGTGATGCATTTTCCCGGGAAATATAAATAATAAGATTATTATTAATGAAAGCAGAAAATACGATTTTTCAAATCCTAATTCAAAATGCTCATAAATGCTCATTAAATTCTCAAAGTACATAAAGGTCGAGCATATTCTCATGTTCGTGAGAATTTCTCCGAGCATTTAAAACTCTAGTCCTGGTTGATATTGATCCCATTCTTAATATTGAAGAAGGTGTGAAAATCGTATTTTTTGAGTTTGTTCAAAAAATGCAACCAGGACATCAGAGATAGACACGCTAGGAAGGATTTCCTTATCAACTGTCAAAATTTCACATACTCTAATTATTGGACATATGTTCATTATAAAGGAAGAAAAAAACGTTAATTTAAATAACCATTCCGCTTTTATAACATTTCTTCTCCTGATGAGAGAAACAGAGTGTTTCCGAAATGCTGGGTTTCTTTTTTAACATTTAAATGAAATGGTCCGATAGTGTTGACACAACATTGTTGTTTCTTTTTCTTCTTCTTATTGGATTCTCGGACGTTAAAGAAGTTTATAAATGACAAAGGTTACTTTATTGTGCTTAGGACAAGTCTCCCTTTGTTTATGTACAAAAATTGGTTTGTAAAATATCCTTCCCGAAAAGATAAACATCGTGCTTTTTTCGCATCACTCTGTCCTTGCTTGACTTTCGATGACATCTTTGAACTTAACAATACATTAAATCTGATCTAATTTTTCTTTCCTCTTTTTAATTTTTGTCCAAAGAAACAAATTTTTTAATTGTGTTTTTTTTTGTCCGAAGAAACAAATTTTTTAATTGTGTTTTTTAGGAATTGCAATAGGAGCATTTGGTGGTGGTTGTCCAAATTTCATTGTTGAATTCTCGTTTTATTTTCAGGAATTCTATATATTGAACAACATAAAAAATTTGAAAAGAAATCACATAGATGCATTCCTATTTCGACTATACACACGTGAAAACAAAATTTCAATATATTAATAACAATTAAGGTAAAATGCATTTGAACATGGCTATGCTATCTCTCGTAATATCCGTATACGGATCCCTATCCGTACACTATAGTAGAGAGTTATATTTTGTCTTGAATGGTTTGGAAAATTTCAACAAATAAAATCGAGTAAAAATTAGGAATAGCAATCATAAAGCCTATTAACTAATAACAAATAATCCTGGAAGACCAACGAATGATAGTGTGGGTATGAGGAGACTATTATGGGATACCATAGCTAAAGAGTCACCTCAGGGGGTCTGCTCATTCATCAGGTTCTGAAGAAAGGAAAAAGATACTTTGATTTCCAATGGTAACTTTTCGTGCAGTAGCTACCTTTCTTCAACGAACAGACTCGTCAGCTATGGTATCCTGCTGTGTCCTCACACCCACACTACCATTCGTCGGTCTTCCAGGATTATTTGTTACTAATTAATAGGTTTCAAGATTGTCATTCCTAATTATTATTCGACTGCATTTGTTGAAATTTTCCAAGAAGTTCAAAACAAAATATAACTCTCTACTACGTATATTATCAGAGATGGCATACTGTCCGTCCAAAAAGTTTAGGCACCGCGATTTTTGTACATATTATCGTGAAAATCTCAGCAAAAAAAAAATCTGAAAATATGAGACAACGTGCATGTGGCAGGTGAAGGTTTTGCCATTACTGAAACAGAGTTTTAGAATTTTCAAATGATTAGCGATTATTTCCGGGCGAGTGAAAAAGCATAATAATCATATGATATGATCATTTTAGAATACTGAACTTTGAATGACTGTAAGTCACTGAAAAAAATTATGAAGAATCTGCAAAAAATAGATGAGCTTCTTTGATCCTTTCTGTGCCCACTGGTGATATTTAGAGTCCGGAATAATTATTTGCTGATAAGCTATTGACAAAATAGTGGGGAGGTGTCATCTCCGGAACTAAGGAACGTACAGAGATGATTCTTGAAGCAAATTACACATTTTTGGGTTCTGACAATGTTGTTCGTACTGTCAATGAGCAAACATTTGCGTTTGAATGTTTAAAAAATTATTTTCTTCTTGGAAAAACACAAAAGGTTTTATAATAATCGGGGCAACTGTATCCCTTTTTTTGCATCAGGGCTTAGGGACCAGCGGGGTCCTATGCTGAGAGTGTGGTAGCATCGATTATTGTTAAGCCTTTTGTATTTTTTGAATAAGAAAATAATTTTTTACATATTCAAGTGCAACTTTCCGCTCATTGACAATACGTACAACATTGTCAGAAGCCAAAAATGCCTTAATTGCTTCAAGAATCATCTCCGTACGTTCCTTAGCTCCAGAGATAAGACCTCCCTACTCTTTTGTCAATAACTTATTAACAAATATTTATTTCTAACTCCAAGTATCACCATTGGGCACAGAAAGGATCAACGAAACCCGTATATTTTTTTGCAGATTTTTTATCATTTTTTTCAGTGATTTACAGTCATTCAAAGTTGAGTATTGTGCAATGATCATATAATTATTATGCTTTTTCAACTTTCGTTCGCCCGGAAATAATCGCTAATAATCTAGAAAATTTGAAACTCTGTATCGGTATTGGCAAGACCTTCACCTGCAACATACATGTTGTCTCATATTTTTAGAATTTTTTTTTGCTGAGATTTTCACGGATTTCAGGGAATTTTATTATTCAGGGAATCGAAAAAAAATCTTGTAAAAGTCAGTGAATTCCTATAACTTTAAATGACTGTCAAAAAGAATAAATATTAAATTGATTTATTCAACTATTTCGTTAAAAAGTCATTCGTTCTTGTTGAAAATTCATTTTTGAGCGTTAAAAATTCAAATATTCTCGTCGAAAATTTGGTTTTTGTTGAAAATTCATATCTAAGTGTTGAAAACACATCTGAAATCTTTTTTGAATGAAAATTCAACCATTTTTTTGAAAATATGTCTTTTTAATTCAAAAATGCATTTATTTTAGCAACAACTGCATCTTCTTCTGATGAAAATTCGATTGAAAATTCAAAAATTTTGTTGCGAAGTTATCATTCTGAATTGAAAATTCAAGTATGTTCGTGGGAAATCCACTGCTTGTTTAAAATTCATATTTTAACTTTGAAGATTTAAACTAAAATTTTTTTTCTGGATGAAGTTCAAATTTTTTTTTAATTTGTCTCGTTTTTTTTTTTTAAATTCGTCTTGTTGGGTTAAAAATTAAACTATTTTTGTGGAAAAATTACTTCTTGTTCAAAATTCGTATTTTATTATTGAAATGCCAAACTAAAATCTTTATTGGATGAAAATTCGACAATTTTTTGAAACTTTGTGTTTCTAATTTAAGAATTCATATATTTTAGTACAAATTGCATCTTTTTGGATGAAAATGCAACTGTTTTTTTTTTTGAAAATTTGTTTTTTTAATCTAAAAATTCTTCTAAAAAAAATTCTTGTTTGAAACTCATATTTTAATATTGAAAAGTCAAACTCAAATCTTTGTTGGATGTACAATTGTACATCTAACAAGTTTTTAAAAATTTTTCATTCTAATTTAAGAATTCATATATTTTAGTAGAAATTGCATCTGTCTTGGATGAAAATGTAACTGCTTTTTTAAAAATTTGCTTTTTTGGGTTTAAAGTCCAACTATTTTCATAGAAAATTAACTTTTTATTCACAATTTACATCTTAGTGTTAACTTAACTGAATTCATTTTTTAATGAAAATTCACCTTTTTTCAATTTGTCTTTTCAGTCAAAAATTCATCCATTTTTGTAAAAATCATACCGTTCTTGGAGGAAAATGCTACTGTTTGGTTAAAAATTTAATAATTTGTTTAAAAGTCATGTTTCTTTGTTGAAAATTCAACTATTTTCGTAGAACATTTACTTAATGTTTAAAACTCATATTTTGAAATGGAAAAGTTATAAAAAAATGTTTTGATGAAAATTTCATCTTTCTTGGATAAAAATGCAATTGTTTGGTTGAAAATTGAAAAATTGGTTGAAAAAAATTCCTTGCTTGATAATTCAACTTTTTTGTTTACAAATTTTTATTGATTGTTAAGAAATCACTTTTTTGTTGAAAATTCATACTTTTAATTGAAAATTCATCTCTTTGCATGCAATTTTATCCATTTTGTTGAAAATAGATATGTTTTAATTGAAGATTCAACTTCGTGAGTTAAAGTTGAACTACATTGTTACTTTTTTTTAAAAGGAAGGTTTGCTTCATTGGTTGGAAATTTAATTATTTTTTAAAAATCATTTTCGTCTTCTTGGTTTCAAAATTCATTTTTTAATAAAATTTCATTCTTTGGGTTAAATTATCAAGTTTCGCATTTTTTTCTTGAGAATTTAATTATTTTATTGAAAATTAAAGTTTTTTTCAGAGTAATCTTTTTAGTCGACTTTTCTTTGTTTCAATAAATAAATCAATTTGAAAATTGTAATTTTGTATCTGAAATATTGTTTTAGTCTGTTTATAAAAGTCTTTATTTTAATATTTATTTTAACATTAATGGTCAGGGAAAATAAGAAATTTATCGATAAAATGATTTCGATTTGAAATAATTTTTGTTCGCTGTTTCCAAAAATTCCCATTTTTAATCATCTATTTTCTGTACTTCCACCCTTCATTCATCAATTTTCAATTTAATATCCCAAAGATCAAAACAAATTTAAGCACGCTCAAAAAAATTCCCTGATTTTAATAAACAAAATCACTGACTTTTCCCTGACTTTCCCTGACCAAAAAAATTCCCAAAACCAAGTCACAAGTTGTAAGGCCCAACATCGAAAGGCCCAAATTGAAGAGTTCTCAATATTACGAATTAAAACTCAAACTTTCTTTATTTAAATGAATTCAATTGAATTTCAGATTAAAATTTAAGGAAGTTATTCCGAGAGCATCTCGAGAGAAAAAAGCGATTACCACATACAAACTTAACCTTATTTTGCGAAGAGTGCGTGTGTACCAGAGGTTCGCGAACTTAAAGTCACCTGAGGAGAAAGTCCCTAAAAGGACATACGAGTACCCGTCCAAGAATCTTCAAAGCAAAACGAACATTGCGAGTCTTTCTCTGAAAATAAACACTCCTCTTTCCGATCACGAATGTCTCCTCACGCTTTTCAATGCTCTTGACAAATTTGCACAAGCACAGTTGTACTTCAACTTTGTTGATCTATCCGCCGCAAATTTATGCCATATGCAAAGAAAATTTCGAAACAAAACAAATACAATTTTATCGAATTGTTTATTAAAGATTTGGGTAATTTTTTTAAATTCGGTTGTGCGACTAAATTACTAATTCTTACGTAATTGTTTTTTGAAATGATGATCCAATTGAGATTATTTAGATACAATCGTTTAACCCTCAGTTTCCCCACGGGGGTCAAAATGACCCAGAGGTTTTTTGAAAGCCGTGCCATTTCTGTGCCCGGCGCAGCGATCCTCATTGGTCGCTGTTGACGCGCGATTTAAACCGGGCATAATTAACAATTATTGAAATTAAAGTAGATAATTATTATAAATTGCAGATTAATATCAGAAATTACGTAATTTGTGCTAAAAGGTTAGAAAAAAATAATAATTCGTATATTTCCTTAATCATAGCATATTTCCTTTGAATTCAAAAGATAAATTTATATTTCAATAAAAAAGGTTTTTGAATAATATACGCATTATTACTTTTTTCTAACCTTACATCACGAATTACGTAATTTCTGATATCAATGTGCAATTCATAATAATTATCTACTTTAATTTCAATATTTGTTAATTATACCCGGTTTAAATCGCGCGCCAACAGCGACCAATGAGGACCGCTGCGCCGGGCAAGCGCAGTAGCTCAACATGCCAAACTTGGGGGCACTGCCTCAGTTCGGTTGATTACGCCGAAAGCGACAGTGTGAAAGTTCGATTTGTGCCTTTTAGACCCCTGTGGGGTAACAACGTTACAAAAAGTGATCTGAAGATAAATACAAAACGTAAGTAAATTTTGTATTAAATTTTTTTTTGTGTCCAATAATAAAATAAAAGTAAGTTTTGTGTGACGCAAGAGTAAACTTATATTGAAATGTTGCGTTTTCTTGATTTTATAGAAATTTCTCACCGGAAATATCCATCGACAGAGATTGGTTGTGAAGCAAGGCCTTTCCTGTATCACGGGTAAAAAGAACTATATATTTGTGAACAAAATTATGATAATACGATTTTTCAACTTAATTTTGAAATTTAAAAGTTATTTTTTTTTTGTATAGAAATTTGAATAAAAAATGTCAATATATTTCTCATATTCGTAAAAAAATGATATGATTTCGCAAATATTTTTATTTAAAAATTTTTTTTCTTATTTTTCAGAAACGGAAATGGAGACGCGTTCATGCACTCGAAGTGCTGCAAATATATCAAAAACGTGTTACAAATGTCTGCGTTGTAATAAAGCCATGTGCCATGAATATACGAGAACACTGTACCAATATTGCGCACACTAAAATAAAAATTGTATCTGCCAAAATTCAATAAATTAACACTTTTTTAATGCATTACCTTGATTTTTCAAAAATTTTGACCCCATTTTATGCATATTGCATGATTTTGTGTCAAAAAATGTTTGTACACGTTTTGTAATTTTTCGCAATTTTCACATAATAAAATAATTATACCTTCTGGAACCGATAATGATGTCACCTATATCATTGAAAAGTGTGACTCTTGAGCTTTCAAAATCCCTACATATGAACACTTTTATCTTTATTTAACTCAGAACTACATAAGTTTGATTTTTAAAAAAATATTCCAAGATTTTGCAATCACATTTTTTTTTAAATTATGATACAGCTTTCACAATTTTCATTTTAGAATTATTTTGTTAGCATTGCCTTTTAGAGCAAAAAAAAATCTTCACAGTAAAAAAAATTGACTTCAATTGACCGATTTGTTATTGAGATACAAACCTGAGAAAACGGGCCGGGTCTTTTTGACCCCCGTGGGGTAAGAACGTATACTAAAATACGTGGAGTAAATGAGGGTTAAGAAAACGAAGATTTAGAAGGACTGGAAGGAACAAAACTTAATTTTCAAAATTCCCTCTCTTTTCTCTGATTTTTCGGTGATTACTTTTTTATTTTTCCTAACCATTATTATTTGAAGACCAAAAACAAGTTTAAACTGATGAGCTTATCAAATTTAAATTTAATAATCTCATGACTGCTACGAACTAATTAAAAAAAAAATTAGTGAAAGTAGGCTGAAGTAAAGTCGGGTATAAGAGTAAAGTCGGCTAGGGTATGGGGTAAATATGGGTTAATATCGGGGTAAAGCCGGTTAGGAAACAAGGATGTAGTCGGCTAATGTACGGGGTTAAGTCGGCCAGGGTAGGGGGTATAGTCAGCTAGAGTGATGGGTGAATTTGGGTAGGGTAGGGGTAAAGTCGGTTAGGGTACAGGGTTTAGTTTACTAGAGTATGGGGTAAATTTAGGTAAGGTACGGGGTAAAGTCGGCTAGGATACAGGGTATAGCGAAGGGTAAAGTCGGCTAGAGTACGAGCTAAAATTTCTTAGGGTATGAGGTAAAGTCCGCTAGTATACGGGGCATAGTCGGCTGGAGTACGGAGTGAATTTAAGTTGATAACGGGGTGAAGTCGGCTAGGGTACAGGGTATAGTCGGTTAGGGTACAGGGTATAGTCGGCTAGAATACAAGGTAAATGTGAGTAGACAATAGGGTAAAGTTGGCTGGGGTACAGAGTATAGTCCGCTAGATTACGGGTTAAAATTTGAGTCAGGTAGGGGTGAAGTCCGCTAGGGTACGGGGTAAAGTCGACAAGTTAAAGGGTATAATCAACTAGATTACGGTGTAAATTTGTGTAGATAAAGTGGTAAAGTCGGCTAAGATACAGGGTATAGTTGGCTAGGGCACTGGGTATAGTCGGCTAGAGTACAGAATATAGTCAGCCAGAGTACGGGGTGAATTTGGGTAGATAACAGGGTGAAGTCGGCTAGGGTTGATGCTATAATCAGTTATGATACGGGGTAAAGTCGGCTAGGATATAAGGCAAAGTCGACTAGGCTACATGGTATAGTCGACTAGAGTACGGGGTAAATTTGAGTAGGGTACAGGGCAAATTCGGCTAGAGTACAGGGTACAGTCGGCTACGGCACAAGGTAAAATGTGTGTATGGAAAGGGGTAAAATCGGCTAGGGAATAGAGTAAATTTGGGTAGATAACGGGGTATAGTAGGCTAGAGTGTGATGTAAATTTGGGTAAATAACAGGGTCAAGTCAGCCAGGGTACAGGGTATAAGTCAGCTAAAGTACGAGACAAATTTGAGTAGACTACGGAGTAAATTCGGCTGGAGCACAGGGTACAGTCAGCTCGGGCGCGAGTTAAATTTGTATATGGAAAGGGGTAAAGTCGGCTAGGACACAGAGTAAAATCAGGCAGGCAACAGGGTATAGTCGGTTATGGTAGGGGTAATTTCAGCTAGGATATAGGGTATAGTCGGCAAGGTTATGGGGTAAATTTGGGTAGTGTGCGGGGTAAATTTGGGTAATGTGCAGGGTAAATTTGGGTAAGGTATAGGGTAAAGTTGGCTAGGGACTTTCTCTACTTTCCATCACAGGAAAAAAAGTACGATGGACTGATGGATTCCGAAATCTCAAAAAGTGAAAAAGTGACCCAACTAAACCGAAAGAGTGACCAAAAGTGACGAATTCATAACCCAAAAAGTGCCTATCTCGATGAAATTGTTTTTAAGGAATTGAGGCAAATTTTATTCAATCCATGGGTGAATTTCGATGAATTTAAGGGAAACGAGAAGATTTCAATGAAATTCGTAAACATTCAAATGAATTGAAAACAATTGAAAAATATGATGAAAATATTATAAAGTAGTTTAGAAAATATAATAGTTCAGTAAATTTAAATTGAGGTTCAAAAAATTGCAGGAAATTCAAAAAAATTTGATGATATGTCTAACGATCCATGGTGTGTTTAAAAAATCGCAAAAAATATTTGAAAATCTCTTCAAATCTGTGAAATTCTAAAAAAAATTCTGACCCACTATTAATAAATTCTTGAAGATCCACTGAATTACCATAAAACCAGGCGACTTTCTATAAAATCTAGTAATTTTCCCTGAAATCCTGAAAAATTCAATAAAATTACTTGAGAGCTTTCAAAATCCCTCAAAATAATTGAAAACCTCAGAAATCTGAAAAATTCCTTGGAATCATATTAAATACTTCAAAACCTTATAACTCCTGTAAAATCATTTCATATCTCCCGGAATAAAATTCTGCAAAATTCATTAAAACGACATGAAAAAATTTTCAAACACCTTAATATGGTTGAAAATTCCTCAAAAATTTTTTATCTTTTTAAAATGCCTTTAAATCTTTCAAAATACCTCAAAATATTTCAAGTCCTACGAAATATTTTCAAATCCTTTACAATATTTTAAAATAGCTTGAAACTATTTAAAACACTTGAAACTTCCTTGCAAGTTTTAAAAATTTTCTAGACACTTTTACATATTTTAGAATCACTTCAAATTATTGCACTCTATTAAAAACTCATTTAAATCTTTCAAAATTACCTAAAATATTTGAGACAATTGAAAATTGCTTGGGATCTATACAAATTTTCGAAAAATATTTGAAATCTCTTCAAACTTTTTAAAACTCTTGAAAATACATTGGAATATTTCATAATATTTTGAAATATTTCACATCCTTTGAAATCCCTTCAAAATATTAGAATCAATTAAAAATTCCTTAGAGTCTTTTAAATTACACCAAAATATTTCGAAATCTTATAAAATTCTATGAAAATGTTTAAAGTTCTTGAAAAATCCTTAAATTAAAAAAAAAATACCCTAAAATGTCTCAAATTCTTTCAAATTATTGGAAATCGCTTAAAACTCTTTAATTCTCTCAAAAAAGGTCTTGAAATTTTTGAAAAATATCCTTAAATCTTTAGAATCTCTTGGAATTACTTCATATTATTAAAATCTATTAAAAATTCCTTGGAATCTTTTAAAATACCTTAAAATGTTTAAAACCCTTCAGAATAACTTCAAATTATTGAAATCTATTAAAAATTCCTCAGAAAATCTCTTGAAATACCCTAGGATATTTCAAATCCTCTGAAATCCCTTCAAATTATTGAAATCAATTATTACAAAATTTGTGAAATATTTTCAAAATAATTTGAAATATTTAAAAATTTCTTTTAAATCTCTTGAAAATTTGCAAAGTTCTTGCAAATTCCTTGAATATAAAAAAATACGCCTAAATCTTTAAAATTTTTAGAATCACTTCAAATTATTAAAATCTATTAAAAATGTCTTGGAGTATCTCAAAATACCCTAAAATACTTCAAGAACTTAAAAATCCCTTCAAATTTTTCCTTCAAATTTTAAAAAATAACCTAAAATATTTAAAATCTTTCAAAATCCCATCGAACTTTTTAAAGCTTTTGAAAACTCCTTAGAATCTTTTCAAATAACCTAAAGTATTTCGAAATATTTTCAAATCCTTTGAAATTTTTTGAAGCACTTGAAAATTTCTTGGAAGTTTAAAAAATACCTTAAAATACTTCAAATCCTCAAAAGTTTTTGAAATTAATTGCAAATTTCTTGGAAGCATTTAAAATTCCCTAAACTATCCCAAATCCCTTCAAAATTTTTAAAGGTCTTGAAAATTCCTTGGAATCATCTCAAATATCATAAATTATTTCAAAATCTTCTAAATTCCTTTGCATTTTGAAGAATAGCATAATATATTTAAAATCGTTTAAAATCTTTGGAAATCCCCTGGAATTTTTTGAAGCTTGCGAAAATTCCTTGGAATGTTTTAAAATAAACTAAAATACTTCAAAATCTCTTAAAATCCCTTGACATTTTTTTTGTAGCTCTTGAAAATTCTTTGGAATTTCAAAAAATACCTTAAAATATTTCAAATCCTATGAAATTTTTTGAAATTTTTGGAATCATTTGGAAATTTCCTAGAATATTTCAAATCCCTTTAAACTTTTGAAAACTCTTAAAAATTTCTTTAAATCATTAAAATTACTCTAAGATAGTTGAAAGCTTTTTGAAATTCCTTGAAATTTTCTCAAGCTCTTGAAAATTCCTTGGAATTTTAAAAAATACCCAAAAAATTTAAAATCCTTTGATATTTTTGGAAATTTTTGAAATAATTTAAAAATTCTCTGGAGTTTTAAAGGTTCCTGAAATATTTAAATCCCTTTAACCTTTTTAAGGCTTTTGAAAATTTCTTACAATCATTTAAAATACCGTTAAATAGTTCAAAAGCTTTTGAAAACCCATGGAACGTTTTGAAGCTTGTGAAAATTCGTTGGAATTTTTTTAAATAACCTAAATTATATCAAAATCTTTTAAAATCCCCGGATATTTTTGTAGCTTTTGAAAATTCCTCGGCATTTCAAAAAATAACTTCAAATATTTCAAATCCTTCAAAATTTTTGGAATCATTTAAAAAATATTTTAAATCTTTCAAATTCCTTAGAATGTTTCGAATCCCTTTAAATTTCTGAAAGCTCTCAAAAATTTCTTGGAATCATTTAAATTATTCGAAAATAGTTCCAAAGCTCTTGATATTCCTTGAAATTTTCTGAAGCTCTTGAAAATTCTTCGGAATTTCAAAAAATACCCTGAAGTATTTCAAATCTTTTGAAATTTTTTGAAATTTTCGAAATAATTTGAAAATTCCTCGAAATTTTAAGGGTCCCTATAATATTTCCAATCCCTTCAATCTTTTTAAGGCTTTTGAGAATTTTTTAGAATCATTTGAAATATTCTAAAATAGTTCAAAATTTTTTTAATGCCCTTGAAATTTTTCAAAGCTCTTGCAAATTCCTTAGGATTCTTAAAATTACCATAGAATTTTTCAAATTCTTTAAAATATTTTCAAATCCCTCGAAAATTCTTAAAGCACGAGAGAATTCCTTTGAATAAAATAAAAAACCTAACAGCTTCAAAATTCTTTGGGATCGCTTAAAATTATTGAAATCTGTTAAAATATCCTTGGAATATTTCCAACTGTCCAAAAATATTGCAAATACTTTGAAATATTTTGAAATAAATCGAAACTGTTTAAAGGTTTTGAAAATTCCTTGAAATTTTGGACAAAAAGAATTTAAAAAAATTGAGAAATAGGAATAGATCTAAATTCAATATCGGGTTAAATTTGATTAAATTACATGGGTTAATTTATTGAAAGAAATGTGTCCAAAGTAATATTTTCATTTTTAAAAGTGACGATAGTAACTGTATCGTAAAAAAGTTACTAAAAGTGAATTGAGAAAAAAGGTACTAAAAGTGACTGCCCTCAGCCCTGATTATTTTGGACAGTTACTTAAAGTATTTCTTACAGAAATTCCCTCACTTTTGTAACTTTTTTTTTCAAAATCCCTCACTTTTGTAATTTTTTTTTCTTCCAAAATCCCTGACTTTCCCCTGATTTCCGGGTTTTCCCTGACCTGCGGCCACCCTGAAGAAGTAGCCCAGTATAATTCATAAGGGACTAAATTGCTAAATTGACTTGATGAAGATGCATGATACACCTTTCGCTTTAAGGTTCAACTCCCGTCCCAAATGAAAAAAAAAAAAAAAAAAAAAAAAAACACACATGGACCTCACTTTTCAGAAGGTCCGGAGGAACGGGGCAATTGAAACAGGTTTTCTGAATAGTGATGGCGCCATTCACGCGCGAAAGGATGTTTAAAGAATGTCTCTTCAATTATAAGTCCATCCCTAAAAATATACAGTTTCAACGGTTGCGACACTGTTTATATTAAATATTACGTGACACCTAAAAATATTCACGAAATTGAATTTTTCTATTTAACGACTTGAGAGATAAAAGATAAGAGGCAATTAGTATAACAGCATTCTAGGTCAAGGTTAATTGAAACAAAAAATTCATAAAAAAATTTGAGTGTATCAAATGCAGTTACTGAAAAAAAATTCCGAAACTTTTGACGCGGGTGCAGTTTACTGCATTTTTTCGATACTCAGAGTCAGGGTTAGCAGGAAATTTCCATTTTTAAATTTTCTGACTTTTCTCTGACTTTCTCCTAACCAATTTTTCATTTTGACATACAGTTATAAAATTTCTTTCAGATACAAAAACAACTTTACATCTATACTTATAATAAAAAGAAAAAAAAATTATCAATCAACCAATTGCATTGAAAACCAAATATTTGCATTTTCAAACAAAAGGCATGAATTGTCAACATAATAGATGCATTTTTAATAAACTGGTTCAATTTCTGACAGAATAATCAATTTTCGAACAATATAGTTTATTTTTTAACCAAATCCTTGAATTTTCAACCAACAATGGTGTATTTGCAACCAAATAGTTCAAGTTTCAAATAAATACGATACGTTTTCCATAGAGAATGTAATATTTTATACTGCAACAAAAAATTATTTTAATTCGAAATAAAAAACAGTTGAGTTCAAACAAAAAACTTAATTTTCCACCAAACAGATAAATTTTTAATAAAAAAATTTAATTTTTTAACCAAATAGTTGAATTTTCAACTGAAAACTGAATTTTTATCGAAGTTTTTAAACTTTCAACCGAGTAATTTATTTTTAATCAAATGGAACATTTTTTCACCAAAAAGACGAATTTTAAACCAATCCAGTCAAGTAAAATCCTTTAAAAAAAAAAAAATGAATTTAAAAGAATTAGTTCAACTTTCAACCAAGTATTTGAATTTTCGAACAAAAACGATCATTTTCTAACAAAAAAGTTGAATCATCAACAAAACAATTGAATTTTCAACAAAAATGTTTAATTTTCAACCAAAATCGATCATTTTTTAACCAAAAATGGAATTTTGAAATTTTCAATAAAGAAAATTCATTTTCAAACAACAAAAAAAGGAATTTTCAACAAAATAGTTGAATATTAAAAAAAAAATTTAACAAATTAGTTCACAGTGAAGTAGTTGAAGTTTTGTTAAGAAAAGATGAATTCTCAGCGAAGAATGTAATAATGCATTTTTAACCTAATAGTTGAAATCTTCAAGCCAAAAATGCGTATATTTCGGAAGACAGTTGAATTTTCAATTAAAAAGGAGGAATTTTCTTCCCAAAAAGACGAATTTTCAAAAAATGCGAATCTTTTGGAAGACAGTTGAATTTTCAATTAAAAAGAACGAATTTTCTTTCCAAAAAAATGAATTTTTCAAAAATGCGAACATTTTGGAAGACAGTTGAATTTTCAATTGAAAAGGACGAATTTTCTTCCTAAAAAGACGAATTTTCCAAAAATGCGAATATTTTGAAAGACAGTTGAATTTTCAATTAAAAAGAACGAATTTTCTTTCCAAAAAGATGAATTTTTCAAATATGTGAATATTTTGGAAGACAGTTGAGTTTTCAATTGAAAAGGACGAATTTTCTTCTCAAAAAGACGAATTTTCAAAAAATGCGAATGTTTTGGAAGACAGTTGAATTTTCAATTAAAAAGAACGAATTTTCTTTCCAAAACGATGAATTTTTCAAGTATGCGAATATT
>CAKNXH010066286.1:0-29062 GCA_932178445.1 Andricus quercusramuli | reverse complement strand
GAAGAGAATCGAAGAGAATCGAAGAGAATCGAAGAGAATCGAAGAGAGTACGGATGATTTGAAAGAATACGCGAAGATCAGGAAGAGTACAAAATGAGTTGAAAGAGCATTGAAAGAGTTCAAAGGAATTGCCGACACGGTGAATGTCAGATGATTTTTCGGTGAATCCGCATAAATGAAAAATAATTCATATGAATCACTCATTTTTATTTTATACATACATAACACATATAATACATATAATACACTTCGACGTCTAAAAACTTTCTTTGAAATTAAATGCATGTATACAAAATACATATATTATATGTATTATGTATGATACATAAGCAGCACGTCACATTGTAAAATAAATGTCAGAACCCTATAAATTTCCGTTCAATGGACAAAATATTTTTCCAGTTAAAGGGTGGCAATACAGAGGTAGATAACCCATATTTTTATCGAAACAAAGGTTTACTTTATAAAAATTCTTCAAAGATGGAATAAACATCGTGGAAAAATGTTTGTTTCAAAATATAATTTTTTGATACAATAAGGAAAGAAAAAAATGGTAATACACTTTAGTTTAAATTTCAACTTCGTAGTACATATTTCTTAAACCTTCTCGCACTAATAATTATTGAACTTATTATCGTTCATTGCGCAAAAAATACATTTTAATTTTCTTCGGATTTTTAGAAAAATATTTCTGTGATGCTACTTTCGGAATTATTAATTTTTTAAAGTAGGTTTTGTTTATTGAAATGTGAAAAGCAATTTAAATCTTTTAGTCTATTATAAACGAAACATCTCGTTTAGATGAAACCTTGCTACTGAAAAGTTTTTTTATTTATGAAGATATAATTTATCTTTTACTCAATACGCGGAGATACGAAGAGATTTCTAGACATTTTTTGGAGCCTCTACCAATTATTTTACAGATTGCAATGAACAGACTTTAATATTTAGGGTGGCGACTTGACCGGGAGAGACCGGGAATTTAATTAAAAAACTGAGAATTTACTTCTGATTGTAGAACAAATCCAGTTTTTATTATTTTAACAATTTCGGTCAATTTAGAAAAGTTGAAGTTTCATCATTTCAATTTAAAATTCTTCTCTGGTTGAATATGTAACTACTTCGTTAAAAATGAATTCATCTTTTTTTTTGTGAAAATTCAACTATTGGGTTGAAAATTGATAATTTGTATTCAAAAATTAAACTATTTGTTTGAAAATTTATATACTTTGTGGGGATACTATCCATTTTCGGTTGTAAATTACTTTTTTTTTAGTTCAAAATTCAACTATTTAGTTGAAAATTTGCCTTTTTTATATTTAAATTCAACTATTTCGTTAAAAATTCATATATTTTTTGGTAGAAAATTAATCTTTTATTTGAAAATCAATATTGTTTAAAAATTCATATCTTTGGTTGAAAATTCAAGTGTTCCAGTAAAGTATTAATCGTTTTAGTTGAAAATCCATCTTTTTGGTTTAAAATTTAACGGTTCCAGTTGAAGATTCATAATTTGATTTGAAAATTCATCACTCTGGTTGAAAGTTGATCTATTTTGTTGAAAATCCGTTTTTTCTTGTTGAAAATTAATTTTTCCATCGGAAAGTTTGACTTCCATTTTTTGTAAAAATGAACATTTTTTACTGAAAAATTTCAGTTTTTTGTCTCCATTCTCTGTTATTGGTTTAAAGGATGTTTAGAATGAACGTCATGAATTAAAATAAATATTTGCATTTTTTCTGGAACTATGAACATGTTACTTTTAGTTGACCGGGAAAATTGAAAAACTTGACCCGGAAAAACCAGGAAATGACCGGAAATTAGAAATCATTCGCTGAATCACCACCCTGATATTGTGAATAATTCTATAAGTTTTTTCTTTCGTTTCCGCTAATATAGAATGTTACAAGTATACATTTTTGTGATATTCAGCTTACAAATTATAAAAATTGTAAGTTGAAAATTTCGATGATAATTCAGTTTTAGAATTAGAATGAGCCATGGCCATGTAACGGATTTTTTAAGGGTTTCACTACTCGGTTTTTTAGTGTTCATCAGATTACAAAACATTACTAAAGATTTCAAAAGGTTTCAAAATATTTCAAAGATCTTAAAATATTTAAAAGGATTTTGAACATTTTACAAAGATTTGAGAGATTCCAAAGATTTTAAAAAGTTTACAGTACACCAGATTTCTAGGATTTTAAAATATTTCGAAGTTTAGAAACGATTTCAAAAGGTTTAAGAACATTTTAGAAGATTTGAAAAGATTTCATTAAGATTTAAAATAATTCCCTGATTTCAACGAATAAAAAAGATTTCACAAAAAAGCTTTAAGAAAAATTTCACTAATATTTGAAAAGATTTCACAAAGATTTTAAAGATTTCACGAAAAATTCCCAAAGATTTCGAAAATTTCCAAAGATCTTAAAACTTTCAAAAGATTTCAAAGGTTTTAAGGATAATAGAAAAGTTATAGTAAACTACATTTCTAAGATTTCAAAAGATTTCACACAGATTACAAAGATTAAAGAAAGCTTTCACAAATATTTCAAAGATTTCATAAAAATTTCAAAAAAATTTAAAGATTTCAAGGATTTTAAAGTTTTTGAAGATTTCAAATATTTTACAAAAATTTGAAAAGTTTCCAAAAAATTTCACAGAAATCTCAAGATTTCACAACGATTTTAAGTATTTCAAGAGATTTCAACGAATTCACAAAGATTGCAAGGTTTTCAAAGACGACTTATGTTCGCAAAAAATTAAGAATTTGTTCATTAATGGTTCTTCCTTCTTTAGAAATTATTGACCAATAAAAAATGAAATGGCTCACTTTTTACACGTATGCAAACGCTTATGCGCTTGACCTGGAAAACGCCTTGAATTTCGTTCCTAAGAATCGCTGGACACCCTGATTTTGAATAAATGCAATTCTCTGTCTTTTCTAATGTGATTATTACCTTATTATCAATTACAATCTCCTTTATTACGCATAAAATATAAATATCAGCAAGTCAAACAGTAACTGAATATTCAGACTTCCGAAAGAGTTCAGCGAGAGTTCGTAAGAGTGCAAGTGACCGCGCTGACTTTACAGTGACCAACGCTGAGTCGAGAAGAATTGAGAAGAGTTGAGAAGAGTTGGGAAGAATTTACGTGATTCTCCCTGAGTTAGCGCGATTCCCTAAGATTCGGAAAAATTTCTCATGATCTGGCCGGATCATAAGAAATTTCATTTGACCTGTTTTGAGTGAAGAATGACTTTTAACTCATTTCAACTCAGTGAATAGCCCCTCGGACCGTACTTACTATCCGTTCACGATAGGGAGGCCCCTCAGAAACAGTTGCACATTTTTGTAATTTACTCGTAAGAAAAAAAATTGCATAGAAACACAGTTTATACAATGATAAAACTTAAGAAAAAGAAACAACAATGTTGTGTCAACACTATTGGACCAGTTTATTTGAATGTTAAAAAAGAAACCCAACGTTCCGGAAACACTCTGTATCCCTTATCATCAGGAGAATAAACGTTATAAAAGTGGAATGGTTACGAATATCCTAGAACATCATTTTGGGAGTAGATAAAATTTGTTGAAGTGAAAAAGCAATCCTATAGATGAAAACGCGTAATTTCATGGAGGAA
Source organism: Andricus quercusramuli (assembly GCA_932178445.1). Taxonomy (NCBI): domain Eukaryota; kingdom Metazoa; phylum Arthropoda; class Insecta; order Hymenoptera; family Cynipidae; genus Andricus; species Andricus quercusramuli. The sequence continues at coordinate 25,416 of CAKNXH010066286.1, read as the reverse complement.
GATTTTCTGTTAGCTATAGTAAGTCATAGGGTGACCTCTATATTTAAAAATCAAAACTAACATAATTAGAAGAGTAGATTTCTCATTTTATCGATCTCCGATAATTATTTCGATTTATTTATTTTCACTATTACTTTCAGTGTAAGTTGTTATTGAAGATAATAAATATTTGGTTGTTATGACTGACTTTCTCAATACATGGCGTAAAATGAAATGTATTTCAGTAATTTTTCTACATTTCTAATCCACTCGCAGATGTTCTTCTTTGTCATAGGATATGCGCGTTATATTTTGGTCGATCTATACTATATTCTACTCGATTAGATTAGATGAATGACAAAATATTTTTATATTGTGAACTGATTAACTAATTATTAACTGATTCTATTAAAACTTACATTTTCTGGAATGTGTTTAGAAAGTTATTGATAATTGAAGTCGTCAGAAATGAGAGTTCAAATTTGAAAAAAAACATAAAGTAAAAGTTATTTGAATATTTCAATAAAAAGTATAGATTATATGCTTAAATGATTATCTGAATTCAATTTTCAAAATTATATATTTCATGTTTAAAAAATATAAATTCATAAATAAATTAAGTTTTCAGAAATAAAAGTTCAAATCCTTCATATTAAAAAAGGTAACCTCCATCTTATGTAACGTTTTGGTATAGAAGGAATCGTTATGTAGTCGAATAATGGATATGATTTTTATAATAAAAGTTTATTTATATTTAAAATAATTCTATTGCAATTTCATAATTTTCCAAATGTTTACGATGTTGTGAGATAATGATTTAAATTCAATCTTCAACATTATACGTAAAGGTGTTTTAAGTTTTTATGGAATTCGTTAAAAAGATTATAAATAATTAAAATTTTTAGGAAAATTTAAGACGCACATTATTTTGATATTTCAATGCAAATAATATCGTTGATTGATTTTTATGTTATGAACTGATGAATTATCTATTATTAACTATTTACTGATTCATTTTTTTTCAAAAAAGTGAATTGTATAAAGATTAATTCAATTTTCAAAATTATATGTGCATATATTTCAATTTCTACTGGTATTATTTTGAAAGGTTATTAATAATTGAACTTTTCAGATAAATAATAAATACAAGTTATTCTAATATTTCAATCAAATTAATTATTAAATGCTTCCTACGTTCTGAACTCATTAATTAAATATTAACTGTTTCTGTTGAAAATTGAATTTTCTAGAATTAGTTAAAAGATAATTGATAAATTAAATGTAATAGAAGAAAAGTGAAAATTTAAAGAAAAATATGTATAAAGTAAAAATTATTAGAAAGTTTCAATAAAAATATATTTTGTTCACAATATCAAATTACATAAAGATTGAAATTTAATATTCGTTAATTAACATAAATTGATTATTTACTTTGAGATTATGTGATTAAATATTCGCTATAATTTGAATGATAAAAGCTTATTTATATTTGAAATAGCCCTATTTCAGTTACATAAATTTCCAATTGTTTCTGATGTTGCGAAATGAGTATCTGAATTCAATTTTCAAAATTATATGTACATATGCTTCCATTTTTCCTATGAAATTATTCTGAAAGGTACTTTAAATTTAATAATTGAATTATTATAAATATTCCAATTGCCTAAGAATTTAGGAAAGTCTTTAAGCATTGAAATACACATCACGGATATATTCATTTGAACAACAATAATTATAAATTAATTCAAATTTTCATAACAATATGAAGTAACAATTATTTGAATGTTTCAATGAAAATAATCGTTTGATGCTTTCCATGTTCCAAACTGATTAATTAATTATTAGCTGATTTATTTTTTTCACAATATTTAATTACATAAATATTGAATTTTTATGGTTTTAAATTCAGATACATAAATTGATTAATTACTTTCAGGCCATGTAATTGAACACTGGATATAATTTGCATAATAAAAGTTTATTTAAATTTGATACACCAATATTTAAATTATTTTTTAAATGATTCTGAGGTAGAATGAAAATTATCCCAATGTTTGAATGAAAATTATAGTTGAATGTTTTTTATGTTATGAACAGATTAATTAATTATCAGCGTATTATTTTTTTAATAATTTTAAATTACATGACGATTGCATTTTAATTGCTTTTGATAAGGTAACATAGACTGATTATTTGATTCAAGGTTATATTATTGTCTATTGATTATAATCTGTATAATAAAAGTTTGTTAATTTCTAAAATACCTCTATCACAATTATATATATTTTTTTGATTTCGCGATGTTGTGAAATGAGTATCTGAATTTTCATTCCAAAATTATGTGTAAAGTAAACATTATTTCAATGATTCAATAAAAATAATTCTTCAATGCTTTCATTGTTATGAAATGATTAATTCATTATTGGCTAATTAATTTTCGTACAAAATTAAATAACATAAATATTTAATTTCAATTTTTCTATATCAAGTAACATAAATCAATTATTTACTTCAAGATGATGTGATTAAATATTGGATATAATTAGTATAATAAAGATTTATTTCTTCAAACCTATCTCTATTACAATGATGTAATTTCTTATAATATTTATGATGTCAAATGAGTATCTGAATTCAATTTTCCGAATCATGTGTATACATCTTTTCATTTTTTCTGGAATAAGTTTAAAGGTTATTGATGACTGAAATTTTCTGTTTTTCTGAATTATTTAAACGTTATTATATGATAATTATTCAATGATTTAGCGATATTTCTTGATTCACAGATTTCCAAAAATGGACGTGAAATTAGGATTTGAATTCAATTTTCAAAATGACATGTGCATATGTTTTAATTATTTATAAATATATATCCTAACACGCTCTTATTTTTCTATAAAAATGTATTTGAATATTCCAGTGCAAATACATGTTCAATGATTTACAGATTGAGAACAGAGAATCGGATCAGAATAGGATTTTTTTTAAATTGTAGGTATATTGATGCTCACATTTAAAAATATAGCCCTGATATAGTAACCGTAAATGTCATTGTACAAAAATTATGTTTTTTTTGTTTGTTTTTTTTCTTCAAAATATTGAATTACATAACATGCACTTGAAATCTTCAGAATTATATCTCGACATTTACTATTATAAATAGTAATAGTAAAGTCTATGTTACATGGATTCACTAAATATATTCTTTGAGAATATAATTTCAGCAAGAATTCGATGGGTCAAGAAATTTGAACAAATAAATAGTGATTCAAAAATTGAGTAAAGGAAATAATTCAAAAAGTGAGCGCGCGCTTGCGCGCGCACGTAATAGTCTAGTAGTAATTTAAAGTAAGGTTTTTTTCCTTTATAATGAACATATCCTTCATATAAAAACAGGTAACTTCCATTGGTCCAGATCATGATAGTCGCCATTTTGTAGTGAATGATACACTAACGAACGTCGGAGAGCGGAAAAAGTAACGCTAAACTCGCAGAGCATGCGCAGTAACGTCAACACGTGACTTTAGTGTTTACCACAAGCTACAGAACACTATGCAAAATCTTCCTATTATCGGTTATCGATAAAATTAGAAATCTACTTTTATACTTCTGTTGATTTGAATTTTATATAGAGGTCACTAAAAATTAGTGAAATACATTCGAAATATATTAACGAAGTCACCAACAATTAACATAAATTAAATTCTTTATTTATTATGTATAATGATCCTCCTTCCTATATATATTCTCCTATAGGTGAAAACTCGTAATCGCTGTTGTAGTTTTATGGAGGAAGTTTTCTCAGTCATTTTTACTATTACTTTCAATGTAAGTTGTTATTTAAGATATTATATCTTTGGCACATGAAGTGATTATTTACTTCAAGGCTATGTAATTGAATATTAGCTATAATTTTTATGATAAAAGATTATTCATGTCCAAAGTACCTCTATTCCAATTGTATAATTTTTGTGATGTTGTGAAATAAGTACCTCAATTATGCTATCCATATTATAGGTACATATATTTTACTTTTCTATGGAATTAGTTAAAAAAATTATTATATTAAGTATTATATTAAGTATTAGCTGATTAATTTGGTTCATAATATCAAATTACATGACGATTAAAGTATACAATTCTTTAATTAAGTAACATAAATTGATTATTTACTTTGAGATTATGTAATTGAATATTGCTGGATAAAATTTGTATAATAAAAATTTATTTTTATTTGAAATAGCCTTATTTCAGTTACATAAATGTCAAATTGTTTCTGAGGTTGAGAGATGAGTACCTGAATTCAATTTTCAAAATTATAACATATGATTTCATTTTTCCTGAAATTAGGTTGAAAGATTATTAATAATTCAAATTTTCATAACAATATAAAGTAAAAATTATTTGAATGTTTGAATGAAAATAATTATTTGATACATTTCATGCTCTGAACTCATTAATTAATTATTCGCTGTTTAATTTTTTTCACAATAAATATTTTTTTTCACAATATTTAATTACATGAAGATTGAATTTTGATTGATTTTAATTAGATAATATGAATTTATTATTCACTTTAAGGTTGTGTAATTGAATCTTGGCTATAATTTTTATGATAAATTTTTTTTTTATACTTTCATTATAATTATATAATTTTTTAAATGATTGCGATGCTCTGAAATGATTGTCTGTATTCAATTTTCAGAAATGATATGTTTTGATTTTTTTATAAAATTGGTATAAAAGGTTATTAGTCATTTAAATTTCAAGTCATTCAATTGTATTCAGAAATGAAAGCTCAAATTAGCAAAAATATATTAAATAAAAATAATTTGATTGTTCCGATAAAAATAATTGTTTGAGGGTTTTTATGATGTGAACTGTTTATTTAATTATTAGCTGATTGATGTTAACCACAATATTGAATTACATAAAGATTTAATATGAATTGTTTCAAATTCAGAAACATAAACTGATCATTCACTTTCAGTTTATGTAATTGAATACTGGGTGTAATTCGCAAAATAAAAGTTTATTTATATTTGAAATAACATTATTTCAATTACATAATTTTTTAAATTATGTAATTTCTGGCAATGTTTGTGATGGTGTGAAATGATGATCTCAATTCGATTTTCAAAATTATATGTGCACATGTTTTAATTTTTTCTCAAATTACTATAAAAGGTTACTAATAAATCATATTTTCACAAATTAAAGTGAAAATTAATTAAAATGTAAAGTAAAAATTATTTCAATGTTGGAATGAAAATGATAGATTAATGCTTGAATGAACATCAGAATTCAATTTTCAAAATTATATATAAATATTATGTTTTGATTTTTTAGAAAATGACGATAAAAAGTTATTAGTCATTCAAATTTTCAGAAATTAAATTTCAAGTTTGAAAAAAATATAGTGTAAAAATTATTTCAATGTTTCATGCAAATAATTGTTTGATGCTTTTAATTTCGTGAGCTAATTAATTAATTATTAACTTATCCTATAAAAACTTAAAATTCCCGGAATTACTTTAAAAGGTCAATAATAAATCCAATTTTCCTAAATGAAAGTTAAAATTGAAAAAAAAAGTAAAAATTATTTGTACGTTTCAATGAATATTAAAGCTTCAATCTTCTTATATTGTGAAATGATTACCTAATCATAAGCTGATAATTTTTCTCGCTATATTAATTTATATAATAAAAATTGATTGATATTTAAAATACCCTTATTGTAATTACATAATTTTTCAAAATTGCCTGATTTTGTAAAATGAGTATCTGTATTTAATTTTCAAAAACATATGTGAATATGTTTTATTTTTTCTGAAATTAGTATAAAAGTTTATGCATAAATGAAATTTTTAGAAATGAAAGCAAAAAATTGCAATAATGTAAAGGAAAAATCGTTTGAATGTTTCAATGAAAGTTATAGTTTAAAATTTTTGTGATGTTGTGGAATAAGTATCTGAATTCTGCTTCCAATATTATATGTACATATATTCTACTTTTCTATGAAATTAGTTTAAAAAGTTAATATTAATTACATTTTGCAGGAAAATATAAAGTAAAAATTATTCGAATGTTTCAATGAAAATAATTGTTTAATGCTTTTTATGTTGTGAACTGACTAATTATATATGAACTGATTCTATTGAAAACTACAGTTTGTGGGATTTCCTTAAACGATTATTAATAAATTGAGTTTCCAGAAATGAAAGTTCGAATTAAAAAAATTAATAGAGTAAAAATTATTTGAATGTTTTAATGAAAATTGTAGTTGAATGGTTCTTATTTTGTGAACTGATCAATTAATTATTAGCTGATTAATTTTTTTCACAATATTAAATTACATAAAGATTGAATTTCAATTTTTCTCCATTAAGTAACATGAATGGATCATTTATTTTGAGGTTAGGTAATTAAATATGGATAATAAAAGTTGATTTTTTATTCAAAATAACTTCATCACAAATTTGTAGTTTTTTTTCAATGTTTGCGATATTGTGAAATAATTATTTGAATTTAATTTTCAAAATTATGTGGCCATATGTTTTAATTTTTTTTCTGGAATCAGTATAAAACGTTATCAATGATTCAAATTGTCAAAAATGCAATTTTAAAATTCAGAAAATATATAAATTGAAAATTATTTGAATATTTCAATGGAAATAATGTTAAACATTATTTTATTATTGCCTTTTTATGATCATCGTACAAATTTTTATTAATTGATTATATTAAAACTTAAAATTTCTGGAATTATTCGAAAAGCTTATTCATAAATAATATATTCATAAATTGTTAATGAGTGTGAAAGTTTATTAATCAATCATATTTTCAGAAAGGGAAGTTAAAATTAAAGAACTATATATATATATATATATATATATATATATATATATATATAAAAACATAATTATTTAAACATTCCATTGCAAATACATGTTTAATGATTTTTATATTGCGTGAACTGAGTATTGGATTGGAATGTAACCTTCAAAATTATAAGTATTGATGTTTTAATAATTTCAGCATAATTTCATCAAGAATTAAAGTAGTCAAAAACTTGTAAGGAATAAATAGTTATTCGAAAATTGAGTAAATGAGAGAAATTGAAAAAAAATGTTAGCGCGCGCTCGCAGAGCATGCGCAATAACGTCAACACGTGACTTTAGAGTTTGCAACAAGCTACGGAGCGCTATGGAAAATCTCCCTATTATCGGTGATCGATAAAATAAGAAATGTACATTTATACTTCTGTTGATTTTAATTTTAATGAAATACTCGCAATTCAGTTACATAATTTTTCAAATGTTTTTGAGCTTGTGAAATGAGTATCTGAATTAAATTTTCAAAGTTGCACATACGTGCATACGCATGTACAATACGTACATACGTTACATATGTACATATGTTTCAATTTTTTTGGAATTAGTTCAAAAGGTTATTAATAATTCAAATTTTCAGGAAAATATAAGGCAAAAATTATTTGAATGCTTCAGTGAAGATAATTATTTAATGCTTTTCATGTCCTGAAATTATTGTTTAATTATTAGCTGATTATATTTTTTCATGATAATAAATCACATAAAGATTGAATTTTAAGTTGTTTTAATTGATTACATAAATTGATTATTTACTTCAAGGTTATCTAATTGCATATTGGCTATAATTTGTATAATAAAAGTTTATTTACATTTAAAATTCCTCTATTCCAATTACGTAATTTCTGTCAATGTTTGTGATATTGTGAAATGATTATACTGATATAAATGATTATGAAAATAATAGTTTAATTCTGTTTATATCGTGTAAAGATTAATTAATTATGAGCTGATTAATTTTCGTAACAATATTAACATACGTCAAGATTAAATTTTAATTTGCCTGAATTAAGAATGTACATAAATTGATTATTTAATTGAAGGCTATGTAATTGAATATTAGCTATAATTTTGATAATGAAAAGTTATTCACCTTTAAAATACCTTTATTTTCCAATTGTATAATTTTTGTAAATTTTTTTTGATGTTGTGAAATAAGTATTTAAAGTCTGCTTTCAATATTATATGTACATATATTTTACTTTTCTATGAAATTAGTTCAAAAGGTCATTATTAATTCAAATTTTCAGAAAAATATGAAGTGAAAATTATTCGAAGGTTTCACTAAAAATAACTGTTTATTACTTTTTATGCTGTGATATGATTAATTAATATGTACATACATTTACATTTTTTCTGGAATTAGTTTTAAAGGTCATTACTAAAATTAAATGTATTGAAATGCAATTTCAAATGAAAAAATATATTTTGAATTCATATGAAAAAAGGTAACCTACATCTTGTGTAAGATTATTCCAATTTCATAATTTTCAAAATGTTTACGATGTTGTGAGATAATTATCTAAATTCAATCTTCAACATTATATTTAAATATGTTTTTCGTTTTCATGGAATTAGTTCAAAAGGTTATGAATAATTCAATTTTTCAGAATAATGTAAGATACAAATTATTTTGATGTTTCAATGCAAATAATATTGGTGATTGATTTTTATGCTATGAATTGATAAATTAACTATTATTAACTATAGACTGATTAATTTTTTTCCAAACATTGAATTACATGAAGATTGAATTTGAATTGTATTCAAATAAGTCACATTAATTTATTATTTGCATTAAGGTTATGTGATTTAATATTGGTTGCTATTTTTATGATAAAAATTTATTTTTGCTTTAAAATATCTCCATTACAATCATATAATTTTTTCAAATGTTTGTGATGTTGTGAAGTGATTTTTCGAATTCAATTTTTAAAATTATATGTGCATATATTTTAATTTTTACTGGTTGAAAGGTTATTAATGATTGAAATTTTCAGATAAATATTAAATAAAAGTTATTCTAATATTTCAATGAAAATAATTATTAAATGATCTCTATGTTCTGAACTCATTAATTAAATATTAACTGTTTCTTTTAAAAATTACAAATATTTGTTTGAAAATTAATCTGTTTTTGTTGACGGTACAAACTATTTTTTTGAAAATTTATCTTTTTTCTTCAATTCAACTATTTTTGGTACAAAATTAAAATCCTTTTTGGTTGAAATATCAGATATGACGTTTTTCGTTGAAAATTCATTTTTAGTTGAAAATTCGTCTTTTTCGCTAGAAAATGATTCTTCTTGGTTAAAATTGCATATTTCTGATTGATAATAATTTAAATATTTGGCGGAAAATTAAACAACCTTTTTAAAATGTATCCTGTTTGGATGAAAAGTAAACTATTTTGTTGGAAATTTGCTTTTTTTTTTGTTAAAAATTACTTTGAAGTTTCGAATATTTGCTTGAAAATTCATGTACTTTGTTGTAAATTCATCTGTTTTTATAGAAAATTCATCTTATTGGTTGAAAATTGATCTTATTGGTAGAAATCTAGTTTTTTTTACTATTGTATTTCATTGAAAATTTGAATTTCGTGAGAATCTTCTTGGTGAATAATTCATCTTTACGGATGAAAATTCCTTTAAAAATTCAAATATTTGGTTGAAAATTCGTGTACTTTGTTATAGATTCATCTATTTGGATAGAAAATTGATCTTATTGGTTGATAAAATTATACTATTTCGTTAAAAATTTATTTTAATTTTATTGAAAATTTATTTTTGTACTGAAAATTTAACTATTCTATTTTTATTTGAAAATTGGTCTGTTTTAGGTACAAATTCAACTCTGTATTAATAATCAGTCTTCTGTTGGTAGAAGAGTTCTCTCTTTAGTTGAAACTTGGTTGAAAATTTATTTCCTAGGTTGAAAAATTGACAATTTTGTTGAAAATTCGTTTCTTTTTTGGTTGCAAATTTATTTTACTAACTGAAAATTCAACTATTTTATTTTGGGTAGAAAATTTATCTTCTCGGCTGAAAATTCATGAATCTGGTTAAAACTCTTTTTTTTTAGTTGAAGATTCATCATTTTGTTTAAAAATTCACTGTAACTATTCCATTTTTTGTGAAAAACTTACCTTTTTTGATATAAACGTAATTTTTTCCTTTAAAAAATTATCCGTTTTGTAGAAATTTAACTATTCTATTTTTTTTGTTTGGAAATCATTTATTTCGTTGGAAAAAAATATTTAGTTGAAAATTCATTTTTTTTTTTGATAGGACATTCATATTTTGAGTTGAAATTTCCACTATTTTGTCAAACATTCTTAATTTTGGTTTGAAATTCATCATTGTGATTAGAAATTAATTTCTTTTTTGAAAATTCGTTTCTTTTTAGTTGAAAATTAATATTTTTTAACTGACGATGTAACTGTTCCATGTTTGCTTGAAAATTTACATTTTTAGAAGAAAATTAATTAATTTGGCTGAAAACTCTTTTCTTTTAATTTACTTTTCTAACTGCAAATTGAACCATTATATTCTTGGTTTGTAAATTTAACTTTTTCAGATGAAAATTTATATATTTTATTGAAACTGTATCTTTTTTGGTAAAAAATTCATCTTTTGGATATAAAATTGAATTACGTTGTTGAGAATTTTTTTGTTGTTGTAAATTTGTTGTTTAATCTGAACATTCTAACATTCATATTTTTGGTTGAAGATTCATCATGTTAGTTAAAAATCCATTTCTTCGGTTGAAAATTATTGGTCTTTTTGACTCGAAAACACAACAAAAAGGCGTTTAAAATATATACAGAAACAAAAGTTTAGTTCCATCAACATTATTAATCTTCTAGATGTATGATTGGTTTTATGCCTAGAAGAATTTGGAAACTAGGATATTGTAGCAACCCTAAATAGGCACTGTTTAATGGGAATAATATGTTTTCTGTTACTTTGACTTCCATTATCATTTAAATTTAGCACCCTTTTCAATTTGAAGTGATGCATTTTCCCGGGAAATATAAATAATAAGATTATTATTAATGAAAGCAGAAAATACGATTTTTCAAATCCTAATTCAAAATGCTCATAAATGCTCATTAAATTCTCAAAGTACATAAAGGTCGAGCATATTCTCATGTTCGTGAGAATTTCTCCGAGCATTTAAAACTCTAGTCCTGGTTGATATTGATCCCATTCTTAATATTGAAGAAGGTGTGAAAATCGTATTTTTTGAGTTTGTTCAAAAAATGCAACCAGGACATCAGAGATAGACACGCTAGGAAGGATTTCCTTATCAACTGTCAAAATTTCACATACTCTAATTATTGGACATATGTTCATTATAAAGGAAGAAAAAAACGTTAATTTAAATAACCATTCCGCTTTTATAACATTTCTTCTCCTGATGAGGGAAACAGAGTGTTTCCGAAACGCTGGGTTTCTTTTTTAACATTTAAATGAAATGGTCCGATAGTGTTGACACAACATTGTTGTTTCTTTTTCTTCTTCTTATTGGATTCTCGGACGTTAAAGAAGTTTATAAATGACAAAGGTTACTTTATTGTGCTTAGGACAAGTCTCCCTTTGTTTATGTACAAAAATTGGTTTGTAAAATATCCTTCCCGAAAAGATAAACATCGTGCTTTTTTCGCATCACTCTGTCCTTGCTTGACTTTCGATGACATCTTTGAACTTAACAATACATTAAATCTGATCTAATTTTTCTTTCCTCTTTTTAATTTTTGTCCAAAGAAACAAATTTTTTAATTGTGTTTTTTTTTGTCCGAAGAAACAAATTTTTTAATTGTGTTTTTTAGGAATTGCAATAAGAGCATTTGGTGGTGGTTGTCCAAATTTCATTGTTGAATTCTCGTTTTATTTTCAGGAATTCTATATATTGAACAACATAAAAAATTTGAAAAGAAATCACATAGATGCATTCCTATTTCGACTATACATACGTGAAAACAAAATTTCAATATATTAATAACAATTAAGGTAAAATGCATTTGAACATGGCTATGCTATCTCTCGTAATATCCGTATACGGATCCCTATCCGTACACTATAGTAGAGAGTTATATTTTGTCTTGAATGGTTTGGAAAATTTCAACAAATAAAATCGTGTAAAAATTAGGAATAGCAATCTTAAAGCCTATTAACTAATAACAAATAATCCTGGAAGACCAACGAATGATAGTGTGGGTATGAGGAGACTATTATGGGATACCATAGCTAAAGAGTCACCTCAGGGGGTCTGCTCATTCATCAGGTTCTGAAGAAAGGAAGAAGATACTTTGATTTCCAATGGTAACTTTTCGTGCAGTAGCTACCTTTCTTCAACGAACAGACTCGTCAGCTATGGTATCCTGCTGTGTCCTCACACCCACACTACCATTCGTCGGTCTTCCAGGATTATTTGTTACTAATTAATAGGTTTCAAGATTGTCATTCCTAATTATTATTCGACTGCATTTGTTGAAATTTTCCAAGAAGTTCAAAACAAAATATAACTCTCTACTACGTATATTATCAGAGATGGCATACTGTCCGTCCAAAAAGTTTAGGCACCGCGATTTTTGTACATATTATCGTGAAAATCTCAGCAAAAAAAAAATCTGAAAATATGAGACAACGTGCATGTGGCAGGTGAAGGTTTTGCCATTACTGAAACAGAGTTTTAGAATTTTCAAATGATTAGCGATTATTTCCGGGCGAGTGAAAAAGCATAATAATCATATGATATGATCATTTTAGAATACTGAACTTTGAATGACTGTAAGTCACTGAAAAAAATTATGAAGAATCTGCAAAAAATAGATGAGCTTCTTTGATCCTTTCTGTGCCCACTGGTGATATTTAGAGTCCGAAATAATTATTTGCTGATAAGCTATTGACAAAATAGTGGGGAGGTGTCATCTCCGGAACTAAGGAACGTACAGAGATGATTCTTGAAGCAAATTACACATTTTTGGCTTCTGACAATGTTGTACGTACTGTCAATGAGCAAACATTTGCGTTTGAATGTTTAAAAAATTATTTTCTTCTTGGAAAAACACAAAAGGTTTTATAATAATCGGGGCAACTGTATCCCTTTTTTTGCATCAGGGCTTAGGGACCAGCGGGGTCCTATGCTGAGAGTGTGGTAGCATCGATTATTGTTAAGCCTTTTGTATTTTTTGAATAAGAAAATAATTTTTTACATATTCAAGTGCAACTTTCCGCTCATTGACAATACGTACAACATTGTCAGAAGCCAAAAATGCCTTAATTGCTTCAAGAATCATCTCCGTACGTTCCTTAGCTCCAGAGATAAGACCTCCCTACTCTTTTGTCAATAACTTATTAACAAATATTTATTTCTAACTCCAAGTATCACCATTGGGCACAGAAAGGATCAACGAAACCCGTATATTTTTTTGCAGATTTTTTATCATTTTTTTCAGTGATTTACAGTCATTCAAAGTTGAGTATTGTGCAATGATCATATAATTATTATGCTTTTTCAACTTTCGTTCGCCCGGAAATAATCGCTAATAATCTAGAAAATTTGAAACTCTGTATCGGTATTGGCAAGACCTTCACCTGCAACATACATGTTGTCTCATATTTTTAGAATTTTTTTATGCTGAGATTTTCACGGATTTCAGGGAATTTTATTAGTCAGGGAATCGAAAAAAAATCTTGTAAAAGTCAGTGAATTTCTATAACTTTAAATGACTGTCAAAAAGAATAAATATTAAATTGATTTATTCAACTATTTCGTTAAAAAGTCATTCGTTCTTGTTGAAAATTCATTTTTGAGCGTTAAAAATTCAAATATTCTCGTCGAAAATTTGGTTTTTGTTGAAAATTCATATCTAAGTGTTGAAAACACATCTGAAATCTTTTTTGAATGAAAATTCAACCATTTTTTTGAAAATATGTCTTTTTAATTCAAAAATGCATTTATTTTAGCAACAACTGCATCTTCTTCTGATGAAAATTCGATTGAAAATTCAAAAATTTTGTTGCGAAGTTATCATTCTGAATTGAAAATTCAAGTATGTTCGTGGGAAATCCACTGCTTGTTTAAAATTCATATTTTAACTTTGAAGATTTAAACTAAAATTTTTTTTCTGGATGAAGTTCAAATTTTTTTTTAATTTGTCTCGTTTTTTTTTTAAATTCGTCTTGTTGGGTTAAAAATTAAACTATTTTTGTGGAAAAATTACTTCTTGTTCAAAATTCGTATTTTATTATTGAAATGCCAAACTAAAATCTTTATTGGATGAAAATTCGACAATTTTTTGAAACTTTGTGTTTCTAATTTAAGAATTCATATATTTTAGTACAAATTGCATCTTTTTGGATGAAAATGCAACTGTTTTTTTTTTTGAAAATTTGTTTTTTTAATCTAAAAATTCTTCTAAAAAAAATTCTTGTTTGAAACTCATATTTTAATATTGAAAAGTCAAACTCAAATCTTTGTTGGATGTACAATTGTACATCTAACAAGTTTTTAAAAATTTTTCATTCTAATTTAAGAATTCATATATTTTAGTAGAAATTGCATCTGTCTTGGATGAAAATGTAACTGCTTTTTTAAAAATTTGCTTTTTTGGGTTGAAAGTCCAACTATTTTCATAGAAAATTAACTTTTTATTCACAATTTACATCTTAGTGTTAACTTAACTGAATTCATTTTTTAATGAAAATTCACCTTTTTTCAATTTGTCTTTTCAGTCAAAAATTCATCCATTTTTGTAAAAATCATACCGTTCTTGGAGGAAAATGCTACTGTTTGGTTAAAAATTTAATAATTTGTTTAAAAGTCATGTTTCTTTGTTGAAAATTCAACTATTTTCGTAGAACATTTACTTAATGTTTAAAACTCATATTTTGAAATGGAAAAGTTATAAAAAAATGTTTTGATGAAAATTTCATCTTTCTTGGATAAAAATGCAATTGTTTGGTTGAAAATTGAAAAATTGGTTGAAAAAAATTCCTTGCTTGATAATTCAACTTTTTTGTTTACAAATTTTTATTGATTGTTAAGAAATCACTTTTTTGTTGAAAATTCATACTTTTAATTGAAAATTCATCTCTTTGCATGCAATTTTATCCATTTTGTTGAAAATAGATATGTTTTAATTGAAGATTCAACTTCGTGAGTTAAAGTTGAACTACATTGTTACTTTTTTTTAAAAGGAAGGTTTGCTTCATTGGTTGGAAATTTAATTATTTTTTAAAAATCATTTTCGTCTTCTTGGTTTCAAAATTCATTTTTTAATAAAATTTCATTCTTTGGGTTAAATTATCAAGTTTCGCATTTTTTTCTTGAGAATTTAATTATTTTATTGAAAATTAAAGTTTTTTTCAGAGTAATCTTTTTAGTCGACTTTTCTTTGTTTCAATAAATAAATCAATTTGAAAATTGTAATTTTGTATCTGAAATATTGTTTTAGTCTGTTTATAAAAGTCTTTATTTTAATATTTATTTTAACATTAATGGTCAGGGAAAATAAGAAATTTATCGATAAAATGATTTCGATTTGAAATAACTTTTGTTCGCTGTTTCCAAAAATTCCCATTTTTAATCATCTATTTTCTGTACTTCCACCCTTCATTCATCAATTTTCAATTTAATATCCCAAAGATCAAAACAAATTTACGCACGCTCAAAAAAATTCCCTGATTTTAATAAAAAAAATCACTGACTTTTCCCTGACTTTCCCTGACCAAAAAAATTCCCAAAACCAAGTCACAAGTTGTAAGGCCCAACATCGAAAGGCCCAAATTGAAGAGTTCTCAATATTACGAATTAAAACTCAAACTTTCTTTATTTAAATGAATTCAATTGAATTTCAGATTAAAATTTAAGGAAGTTATTCCGAGAGCATCTCGAGAGAAAAAAAGCGATTACCACATACAAACTTAACCTTATTTTGCGAAGAGTGCGTGTGTACCAGAGGTTCGCGAACTTAAAGTCACCTGAGGAGAAAGTCCCTAAAAGGACATACGAGTACCCGTCCAAGAATCTTCAAAGCAAAACGAACATTGCGAGTCTTTCTCTGAAAATAAACACTCCTCTTTCCGATCACGAATGTCTCCTCACGCTTTTCAATGCTCTTGACAAATTTGCACAAGCACAGTTGTACTTCAACTTTGTTGATCTATCCGCCGCAAATTTATGCCATATGCAAAGAAAATTTCGAAACAAAACAAATACAATTTTATCGAATTGTTTATTAAAGATTTGAGTAATTTTTTTAAATTCGGTTGTGCGACTAAATTACTAATTCTTACGTAATTGTTTCTTGAAATGATGATCCAATTGAGATTATTTAGATACAATCGTTTAACCCTCAGTTTCCCCACGGGGGTCAAAATGACCCAGAGGTTTTTTGAAAGCCGTGCCATTTCTGTGCCCGGCGCAGCGATCCTCATTGGTCGCTGTTGACGCGCGATTTAAACCGGGCATAATTAACAATTATTGAAATTAAAGTAGATAATTATTATAAATTGCAGATTAATATCAGAAATTACGTAATTTGTGCTGAAAGGTTAGAAAAAAATAATAATTCGTATATTTCCTTAATCATAGCATATTTCCTTTGAATTCAAAAGATAAATTTATATTTCAATAAAAAAGGTTTTTGAATAATATACGCATTATTACTTTTTTCTAACCTTACATCACGAATTGCGTAATTTCTGATATCAATGTGCAATTCATAATAATTATCTACTTTAATTTCAATATTTGTTAATTATACCCGGTTTAAATCGCGCGCCAACAGCGACCAATGAGGACCGCTGCGCCGGGCAAGCGCAGTAGCTCAACATGCCAAACTTGGGGGCACTGCCTCAGTTCGGTTGATTACGCCGAAAGCGACAGTGTGAAAGTTCGATTTGTGCCTTTTAGACCCCTGTGGGGTAACAACGTTACAAAAAGTGATCTGAAGATAAATACAAAACGTAAGTAAATTTTGTATTAAAATTTTATTTGTGTCCAATAATAAAATAAAAGTAAGTTTTGTGTGATGCAAGAGTAAACTTATATTGAAATGTTGCGTTTTCTTGATTTTATAGAAATTTCTCACCGGAAATATCCATCGACAGAGATTGGTTGTGAAGCCAGGCCTTTCGTGTATCACGGGTAAAAAGAACTATATATTTGTGAACAAAATTATGATAATACGATTTTTCAACTGAATTTTGAAATTTAAAAGTTAATATTTTTTTTGTATAGAAATTTGAATAAAAAATGTCAATATATTTCTCATATTCGTAAAAAAATGATATGATTTCGCAAATATTTTTATTTAAAAATTTTTTTTCTTATTTTTCAGAAACGGAAATGGAGACGCGTTCATGCACTCGAAGTGCTGCAAATATATCAAAAACGTGTTACAAATGTCTGCGTTGTAATAAAGCCATGTGCCATGAATATACGAGAACACTGTACCAATATTGCGCACACTAAAATAAAAATTGTATCTGCCAAAATTCAATAAATTAACACTTTTTTAATGCATTACCTTGATTTTTCAAAAATTTTGACCCCATTTTATGCATATTGCATGATTTTGTGTCAAAAAATGTTTGTACACGTTTTGTAATTTTTCGCAATTTTCACATAATAAAATAATTATACCTTCTGGAACCGATAATGATGTCACCTATATCATTGAAAAGTGTGACTCTTGAGCTTTCAAAATCCCTACATATGAACACTTTTATCTTTATTTAACTCAGAACTACATAAGTTTGATTTTTAAAAAAATATTCCAAGATTTTGCAATCACATTTTTTTTTAAATTCTGATACAGCTTTCACAATTTTCATTTTAGAATTATTTTGTTAGCATTGCCTTTTAGAGCAAAAAAAAATCTTCACAGTAAAAAAAATTGACTTCAATTGACCGATTTGTTGTTGAGATACAAACCTGAGAAAACGGGCCGGGTCTTTTTGACCCCCGTGGGGTAATAACGTATACTAAAATACGTGGAGTAAATGAGGGTTAAGAAAACGAAGCTTTAGAAGGACTGGAAGGAACAAAACTTAATTTTCAAAATTCCCTCTCTTTTCTCTGATTTTTCGGTGATTACTTTTTTATTTTTCCTAACCATTATTATTTGAAGACCAAAAACAAGTTTAAACTGATGAGCTTATCAAATTTAAATTTAATAATCTCATGACTGCTACGAACTAATTAAAAAAAAAATTAGTGAAAGTAGGCTGAAGTAAAGTCGGGTATAAGAGTAAAGTCGGCTAGGGTATGGGGTAAATATGGGTTAATATCGGGGTAAAGCCGGTTAGGAAACAAGGATGTAGTCGGCTAATGTACGGGGTTAAGTCGGCCAGGGTAGGGGGTATAGTCAGCTAGAGTGATGGGTGAATTTGGGTAGGGTAGGGGTAAAGTCGGTTAGGGTACAGGGTTTAGTTTACTAGAGTATGGGGTAAATTTAGGTAAGGTACGGGGTAAAGTCGGCTAGGATACAGGGTATAGCGAAGGGTAAAGTCGGCTAGAGTACGAGCTAAAATTTCTTAGGGTATGAGGTAAAGTCCGCTAGTATACGGGGCATAGTCGGCTGGAGTACGGAGTGAATTTAAGTTGATAACGGGGTGAAGTCGGCTAGGGTACAGGGTATAGTCGGTTAGGGTACAGGGTATAGTCGGCTAGAATACAAGGTAAATGTGAGTAGACAATAGGGTAAAGTTGGCTGGGGTACAGAGTATAGTCCGCTAGATTACGGGTTAAAATTTGAGTCAGGTAGGGGTGAAGTCCGCTAGGGTACGGGGTAAAGTCGACAAGTTAAAGGGTATAATCAACTAGATTACGGTGTAAATTTGTGTAGATAAAGTGGTAAAGTCGGCTAAGATACAGGGTATAGTTGGCTAGGGCACTGGGTATAGTCGGCTAGAGTACAGAATATAGTCAGCCAGAGTACGGGGTGAATTTGGGTAGATAACAGGGTGAAGTCGGCTAGGGTTGATGCTATAATCAGTTATGATACGGGGTAAAGTCGGCTAGGATATAAGGCAAAGTCGACTAGGCTACATGGTATAGTCGACTAGAGTACGGGGTAAATTTGAGTAGGGTACAGGGCAAATTCGGCTAGAGTACAGGGTACAGTCGGCTACGGCACAAGGTAAAATGTGTGTATGGAAAGGGGTAAAATCGGCTAGGGAATAGAGTAAATTTGGGTAGATAACGGGGTATAGTAGGCTAGAGTGTGATGTAAATTTGGGTAAATAACAGGGTCAAGTCAGCCAGGGTACAGGGTATAAGTCAGCTAAAGTACGAGACAAATTTGAGTAGACTACGGAGTAAATTCGGCTGGAGCACAGGGTACAGTCAGCTCGGGCGCGAGTTAAATTTGTATATGGAAAGGGGTAAAGTCGGCTAGGACACAGAGTAAAATCAGGCAGGCAACAGGGTATAGTCGGTTATGGTAGGGGTAATTTCAGCTAGGATATAGGGTATAGTCGGCAAGGTTATGGGGTAAATTTGGGTAGTGTGCGGGGTAAATTTGGGTAATGTGCAGGGTAAATTTGGGTAAGGTATAGGGTAAAGTTGGCTAGGGACTTTCTCTACTTTCCATCACAGGAAAAAAAGTACGATGGACTGATGGATTCCGAAATCTCAAAAAGTGAAAAAGTGACCCAACTAAACCGAAAGAGTGACCAAAAGTGACGAATTCATAACCCAAAAAGTGCCTATCTCGATGAAATTGTTTTTAAGGAATTGAGGCAAATTTTATTCAATCCATGGGTGAATTTCGATGAATTTAAGGGAAACGAGAAGATTTCAATGAAATTCGTAAACATTCAAATGAATTGAAAACAATTGAAAAATATGATGAAAATATTATAAAGTAGTTTAGAAAATATAATAGTTCAGTAAATTTAAATTGAGGTTCAAAAAATTGCAGGAAATTCAAAAAAATTTGATGATATGTCTAACGATCCATGGTGTGTTTAAAAAATCGCAAAAAATATTTGAAAATCTCTTCAAATCTGTGAAATTCTAAAAAAAATTCTGACCCACTATTAATAAATTCTTGAAGATCCACTGAATTACCATAAAACCAGGCGACTTTCTATAAAATCTAGTAATTTTCCCTGAAATCCTGAAAAATTCAATAAAATTACTTGAGAGCTTTCAAAATCCCTCAAAATAATTGAAAACCTCAGAAATCTGAAAAATTCCTTGGAATCATATTAAATACTTCAAAACCTTATAACTCCTGTAAAATCATTTCATATCTCCCGGAATAAAATTCTGCAAAATTCATTAAAACGACATGAAAAAATTTTCAAACACCTTAATATGGTTGAAAATTCCTCAAAAATTTTTTATCTTTTTAAAATGCCTTTAAATCTTTCAAAATACCTCAAAATATTTCAAGTCCTACGAAATATTTTCAAATCCTTTACAATATTTTAAAATAGCTTGAAACTATTTAAAACACTTGAAACTTCCTTGCAAGTTTTAAAAATTTTCTAGACACTTTTACATATTTTAGAATCACTTCAAATTATTGCACTCTATTAAAAACTCATTTAAATCTTTCAAAATTACCTAAAATATTTGAGACAATTGAAAATTGCTTGGGATCTATACAAATTTTCGAAAAATATTTGAAATCTCTTCAAACTTTTTAAAACTCTTGAAAATACATTGGAATATTTCATAATATTTTGAAATATTTCACATCCTTTGAAATCCCTTCAAAATATTAGAATCAATTAAAAATTCCTTAGAGTCTTTTAAATTACACCAAAATATTTCGAAATCTTATAAAATTCTATGAAAATGTTTAAAGTTCTTGAAAAATCCTTAAATTAAAAAAAAAATACCCTAAAATGTCTCAAATTCTTTCAAATTATTGGAAATCGCTTAAAACTCTTTAATTCTCTCAAAAAAGGTCTTGAAATTTTTGAAAAATATCCTTAAATCTTTAGAATCTCTTGGAATTACTTCATATTATTAAAATCTATTAAAAATTCCTTGGAATCTTTTAAAATACCTTAAAATGTTTAAAACCCTTCAGAATAACTTCAAATTATTGAAATCTATTAAAAATTCCTCAGAAAATCTCTTGAAATACCCTAGGATATTTCAAATCCTCTGAAATCCCTTCAAATTATTGAAATCAATTATTACAAAATTTGTGAAATATTTTCAAAATAATTTGAAATATTTAAAAATTTCTTTTAAATCTCTTGAAAATTTGCAAAGTTCTTGCAAATTCCTTGAATATAAAAAAATACGCCTAAATCTTTAAAATTTTTAGAATCACTTCAAATTATTAAAATCTATTAAAAATGTCTTGGAGTATCTCAAAATACCCTAAAATACTTCAAGAACTTAAAAATCCCTTCAAATTTTTCCTTCAAATTTTAAAAAATAACCTAAAATATTTAAAATCTTTCAAAATCCCATCGAACTTTTTAAAGCTTTTGAAAACTCCTTAGAATCTTTTCAAATAACCTAAAGTATTTCGAAATATTTTCAAATCCTTTGAAATTTTTTGAAGCACTTGAAAATTTCTTGGAAGTTTAAAAAATACCTTAAAATACTTCAAATCCTCAAAAGTTTTTGAAATTAATTGCAAATTTCTTGGAAGCATTTAAAATTCCCTAAACTATCCCAAATCCCTTCAAAATTTTTAAAGGTCTTGAAAATTCCTTGGAATCATCTCAAATATCATAAATTATTTCAAAATCTTCTAAATTCCTTTGCATTTTGAAGAATAGCATAATATATTTAAAATCGTTTAAAATCTTTGGAAATCCCCTGGAATTTTTTGAAGCTTGCGAAAATTCCTTGGAATGTTTTAAAATAAACTAAAATACTTCAAAATCTCTTAAAATCCCTTGACATTTTTTTTGTAGCTCTTGAAAATTCTTTGGAATTTCAAAAAATACCTTAAAATATTTCAAATCCTATGAAATTTTTTGAAATTTTTGGAATCATTTGGAAATTTCCTAGAATATTTCAAATCCCTTTAAACTTTTGAAAACTCTTAAAAATTTCTTTAAATCATTAAAATTACTCTAAGATAGTTGAAAGCTTTTTGAAATTCCTTGAAATTTTCTCAAGCTCTTGAAAATTCCTTGGAATTTTAAAAAATACCCAAAAAATTTAAAATCCTTTGATATTTTTGGAAATTTTTGAAATAATTTAAAAATTCTCTGGAGTTTTAAAGGTTCCTGAAATATTTAAATCCCTTTAACCTTTTTAAGGCTTTTGAAAATTTCTTACAATCATTTAAAATACCGTTAAATAGTTCAAAAGCTTTTGAAAACCCATGGAACGTTTTGAAGCTTGTGAAAATTCGTTGGAATTTTTTTAAATAACCTAAATTATATCAAAATCTTTTAAAATCCCCGGATATTTTTGTAGCTTTTGAAAATTCCTCGGCATTTCAAAAAATAACTTCAAATATTTCAAATCCTTCAAAATTTTTGGAATCATTTAAAAAATATTTTAAATCTTTCAAATTCCTTAGAATGTTTCGAATCCCTTTAAATTTCTGAAAGCTCTCAAAAATTTCTTGGAATCATTTAAATTATTCGAAAATAGTTCCAAAGCTCTTGATATTCCTTGAAATTTTCTGAAGCTCTTGAAAATTCTTCGGAATTTCAAAAAATACCCTGAAGTATTTCAAATCTTTTGAAATTTTTCGAAATTTTCGAAATAATTTGAAAATTCCTCGAAATTTTAAGGGTCCCTATAATATTTCCAATCCCTTCAATCTTTTTAAGGCTTTTGAGAATTTTTTAGAATCATTTGAAATATTCTAAAATAGTTCAAAATTTTTTTAATGCCCTTGAAATTTTTCAAAGCTCTTGCAAATTCCTTAGGATTCTTAAAACTACCATAGAATTTTTCAAATTCTTTAAAATATTTTCAAATCCCTCGAAAATTCTTAAAGCACGAGAGAATTCCTTTGAATAAAATAAAAAACCTAACAGCTTCAAAATTCTTTGGGATCGCTTAAAATTATTGAAATCTGTTAAAATATCCTTGGAATATTTCCAACTGTCCAAAAATATTGCAAATACTTTGAAATATTTTGAAATAAATCGAAACTGTTTAAAGGTTTTGAAAATTCCTTGAAATTTTGGACAAAAAGAATTTAAAAAAATTGAGAAATAGGAATAGATCTAAATTCAATATCGGGTTAAATTTGATTAAATTACATGGGTTAATTTATTGAAAGAAATGTGTCCAAAGTAATATTTTCATTTTTAAAAGTGACGATAGTAACTGTATCGTAAAAAAGTTACTAAAAGTGAATTGAGAAAAAAGGTACTAAAAGTGACTGCCCTCAGCCCTGATTATTTTGGACAGTTACTTAAAGTATTTCTTACAGAAATTCCCTCACTTTTGTAACTTTTTTTTTCAAAATCCCTCACTTTTGTAATTTTTTTTTCTTCCAAAATCCCTGACTTTCCCCTGATTTCCGGGTTTTCCCTGACCTGCGGCCACCCTGAAGAAGTAGCCCAGTATAATTCATAAGGGACTAAATTGCTAAATTGACTTGATGAAGATGCATGATACACCTTTCGCTTTAAGGTTCAACTCCCGTCCCAAATGAAAAAAAAAAAAAAAAAAAAAAAAAACACACATGGACCTCACTTTTCAGAAGGTCCGGAGGAACGGGGCAATTGAAACAGGTTTTCTGAATAGTGATGGCGCCATTCACGCGCGAAAGGATGTTTAAAGAATGTCTCTTCAATTATAAGTCCATCCCTAAAAATATACAGTTTCAACGGTTGCGACACTGTTTATATTAAATATTACGTGACACCTAAAAATATTCACGAAATTGAATTTTTCTATTTAACGACTTGAGAGATAAAAGATAAGAGGCAATTAGTATAACAGCATTCTAGGTCAAGGTTAATTGAAACAAAAAATTCATAAAAAAATTTGAGTGTATCAAATGCAGTTACTGAAAAAAAATTCCGAAACTTTTGACGCGGGTGCAGTTTACTGCATTTTTTCGATACTCAGAGTCAGGGTTAGCAGGAAATTTCCATTTTTAAATTTTCTGACTTTTCTCTGACTTTCTCCTAACCAATTTTTCATTTTGACATACAGTTATAAAATTTCTTTCAGATACAAAAACAACTTTACATCTATACTTATAATAAAAAGAAAAAAAAATTATCAATCAACCAATTGCATTGAAAACCAAATATTTGCATTTTCAAACAAAAGGCATGAATTGTCAACATAATAGATGCATTTTTAATAAACTGGTTCAATTTCTGACAGAATAATCAATTTTCGAACAATATAGTTTATTTTTTAACCAAATCCTTGAATTTTCAACCAACAATGGTGTATTTGCAACCAAATAGTTCAAGTTTCAAATAAATACGATACGTTTTCCATAGAGAATGTAATATTTTATACTGCAACAAAAAATTATTTTAATTCGAAATAAAAAACAGTTGAGTTCAAACAAAAAACTTAATTTTCCACCAAACAGATAAATTTTTAATAAAAAAATTTAATTTTTTAACCAAATAGTTGAATTTTCAACTGAAAACTGAATTTTTATCGAAGTTTTTAAACTTTCAACCGAGTAATTTATTTTTAATCAAATGGAACATTTTTTCACCAAAAAGACGAATTTTAAACCAATCCAGTCAAGTAAAATCCTTTAAAAAAAAAAAAATGAATTTAAAAGAATTAGTTCAACTTTCAACCAAGTATTTGAATTTTCGAACAAAAACGATCATTTTCTAACAAAAAAGTTGAATCATCAACAAAACAATTGAATTTTCAACAAAAATGTTTAATTTTCAACCAAAATCGATCATTTTTTAACCAAAAATGGAATTTTGAAATTTTCAATAAAGAAAATTCATTTTCAAACAACAAAAAAAGGAATTTTCAACAAAATAGTTGAATATTAAAAAAAAAATTTAACAAATTAGTTCACAGTGAAGTAGTTGAAGTT
This sequence comes from Andricus quercusramuli, assembly GCA_932178445.1. NCBI lineage: Eukaryota > Metazoa > Arthropoda > Insecta > Hymenoptera > Cynipidae > Andricus > Andricus quercusramuli. Next base: position 564 of record CAKNXH010066286.1, on the reverse strand, counting down.
TTGTTAAGAAAAGATGAATTCTCAGCGAAGAATGTAATAATGCATTTTTAACCTAATAGTTGAAATCTTCAAGCCAAAAATGCGTATATTTCGGAAGACAGTTGAATTTTCAATTAAAAAGGAGGAATTTTCTTCCCAAAAAGACGAATTTTCAAAAAATGCGAATCTTTTGGAAGACAGTTGAATTTTCAATTAAAAAGAACGAATTTTCTTTCCAAAAAAATGAATTTTTCAAAAATGCGAACATTTTGGAAGACAGTTGAATTTTCAATTGAAAAGGACGAATTTTCTTCCTAAAAAGACGAATTTTCCAAAAATGCGAATATTTTGAAAGACAGTTGAATTTTCAATTAAAAAGAACGAATTTTCTTTCCAAAAAGATGAATTTTTCAAATATGTGAATATTTTGGAAGACAGTTGAGTTTTCAATTGAAAAGGACGAATTTTCTTCTCAAAAAGACGAATTTTCAAAAAATGCGAATGTTTTGGAAGACAGTTGAATTTTCAATTAAAAAGAACGAATTTTCTTTCCAAAACGATGAATTTTTCAAGTATGCGAATATT
>CAKNXH010066275.1:0-25117 GCA_932178445.1 Andricus quercusramuli | reverse complement strand
TGATCTAGTTATCCTCAGTTGTCCATGATCAAAATACTTGATTCTTGCACCCCATAGCATCATCGCACGACTTAGGAAGTCAATGATGCGTGGACAAATTTTGTATACTTTTAAGACTTCAAGCAAATAGTCATGTGGTACGGAAGGAAACGCTTGCTTGTAGTCAATGTATGCCATGTGCAAGTTCCTTTGGTGTTTACGAGCTTGCGTCATGGCAACAGCGTCTATGGTGACTAGATCTTTACTGCCTCGGGAGTTTTTACAACATCCTTTTTGTTCTTCTGTAAGGATGTCATTCTCGTCACAGTGAGAATAAACCTTATCTGCTATGATTGCTGTAAGACATTTGTATATTGTTGGAAGACAGGCTATCGGTCGAAATTCAGATGGATTTTGAGCGTTTGGTTTTTTAGGCAACATATACGTAGTACCCTGCAGCATAAAGCCTGGCATCAGATCTGGATGTTCGATGATCTTCTGAAAACACCGTGCCAACGCAGGATGCACACTAGTCAGGTACTTATACCAGAAATTGTGCACCATGTCCGGACCTGGAGCTTTCCAGTTACATGCTTTTTTCAAAACCGCTGAAACATCTAAAGCTGTGATGTTCGTCAGCTCCATTTTAGGGTTATTGCTTGCTCTTGCTTTCTCTAGTTGGAACCACGCAGTGTCCAAATTGCTTCTGTTAGTTTTTCCCCAAACGTCTGACCAATAGTCAGTCATTTCTTCCAATTGAGGGACTTCGGTGTCTTGCTGGTTATTTTGCTGTACACTCAGTTCACGATAGAACCTTCTTTCGTCTGTCAGAAAGGTTCGATTTTGTTGCCTTCTTGCACTACTTTTCTTGTACCGACGCAGTCTAGCAGTAAGAACATCAAGTCTCTGCCGCTGGGAGTCTATAATCTCATCCAATATTGCTGGTGTCAATGTCTCGATGTACCGAGGGTGGATGATTTTAATAACATGGTGTATCAGCTTTCTGGTTCGATTTCCTTTTTTATATTGAGTCAGTCGACCCAATTTGCACCTTACTTTGCTGACATCCATATCCAACCTGATCTTCCATGGCGGATCTCGCTCCAGTCTTGGGGCGAAGACTGCAGTTATAGGCCTAGTTCTGCGGCCCAACGTTCTAACGGTTGCCACAGCTGCACAGTATACAAGAGTTTGCACCTCTAACGCATTTTGTGTTGCGTTCAAATGCATAGGTAAAACCTTGCTGTTTAGGTGTTCTATTAGTGCACGCAGATCATTTGTGATGTTCATCTTGGGCAGTGAATGCCTTTGTGTTGGTTCTACATGTCTGAACTCTAGTAGAGCATGACCAAAATTCCTTTCAAGGTGCTGTAGATTTTCGGGGACTTCGCTGTTCATATCATCGTTTAGGATATCCGGATGTGGTTCTAGTCCATCCGGTACTTGGTGTTCATTATCCCTAGCACCTATGTCTTCAGCTGCAATCAAGTTTTCGTTTTCCACATCTTCCAATGGAAGTTCATCAATAGGAAGCTGCTGTTCCACTTCCATTTCGATGGCAGCTATTTCAACAGCCGAAAGCAATTTGTTTACAGATATCGAGCGTTTTTGATCTGCTAGATTCTGCTCATTTATTCTTGTGGCTAGCCCTGAGTACTTAAGTAAGAAGAGACGATGATGTTCTCTCCTTACACTTTGCCCACTTTTCTTTGCCAAAAAATAAAAGCGCATCACATCTCTGTTCATATGGTATGTCCATTTTAATCGCTTCCTTGGTTGTTGAACTTCGGCTTCTGGCACTGGTTGTATTAGGCCATCTACCTCCGGAGGATGTGGTGGTGCTGGATCATCACCAGGTTGAGGAAGAACATCAATTGCCACTGCTTGTTCGTGTGACGCGGCTTCCTCTAACTGCTGTTCATTGCCGTTGTTCTTCCACTCCAAATCAACCTGCTGTTTAATCTCCATTGCTCGATCTTCTGAGATGAGTAGATTAGTCCTGATGTCCTTCACCTTAGCGATAAGATCTCTCAATGCGACTTTCTCTATTTGAGGATACTTTGCGGCAAATTTCGTTCTGAAATTTTGTCCTTTTTTGCGTGATGTTTCAAACTTCGCACTTTCATAATAGAGACGCATCAATTCCTCATTCATTGTGGTATCCCACTTGATGCTCTCCCACGGTATTTCTGTTGAAGTGGTTGGCTGCAAATAGCTAACGCTAGCCAAAGCATCCTCAGCAGACGCAGTTGATGTTTCACTGCTTACCGTATGTCGCAGATGTTCTTGCTGGCCAGCTGTTTGATTAGTGAGATCTGCCTGACCATCTCGCAGCTCACCATCACCACCGTCCCGCATGCTGTGGCCCCCAGCGGTGGCTCCAGGGGCGCCCCGACGATCCTCGGGTAGAGACAAGCGTTTCAAAATTTTTAAAATACTCTCCATTATCATTTATGGGTTTTGGTGTTCCTCTTAGTCACTTTCCTCTTCGTTTTCTGCCTGTCTGGCATGGGAAACCCTGTCAGTAGCAATGCTACGGCCAACATAGCCTTCAAATTCATGAGAGGAAAGCTCAAGCCCTACCGCGACGACAACGCGAGAACACCTTCGGTTATTATTATTTAGAGAAGTTGTAGGCTCCGGAAGCTTCGATCATGATTCCTTAAAGAAACCAATCCCAAAGCTACTGGAACGTGTACGTCATCCGCTTCTGCTCCTTCTGTCCTAGAAGGTAAGCAAGAGCGGGAAATTTACGCGTGATAACATCGGGCAACACTGTTCCCTGGAGTCAGGTCTCTAGCCGCGGATGACCTTACGCGGCAGACAAGACAGTTGGAGATGAAAGTTTCACCTCTGGATACTTTTTTAGAGCTACCAATCTTTGTAGAATTTAAGAGGAACAGTGTTGACGGACCAGGTGGAGTGATCCCAGGAGAACAGCCTTTTGCATCCGGTTCGCGATGAAATGAGCGTGACGCTGGCAAGCCGGAATCTTGTTGAGTTGGCTAATAAATGAAGCTTTCATACCTCCAAGGCAGCCGATTATGAGAATTATAAGATGGACTTTGTAGCCTTGGTACAGCTTACTCAGCTCGAAAAGAAGTGCTTGATATTTCGCCTGTTTTTCTCCCTCCTTTGCCGTGATATTACCATCGGCTGGTGCCGAGAATTCAATCACGTAAATGATCTTGTTCTTCAGATCTTGGAGGACAATGTCAGGCTTCGTAGCACTGATACGTTGAGTGGTGGAGAATGAGAAATTCCAGTAGATCTTACACTGATCATTCTCCACGTCTGACTCGAGTTCCCCCTGGGCGTATGGCAAGACGGGCAATAGATCAACACCATAGAAATGCCTAAGATGGTAATATATCACTTTTAGAGCTGCATTGTGTCTCTCTATGTACGCGCTGCGTGCATATTTAGAGCATCCACTGAGAACATGTCCAAGTGTTTCGGGCTCTAGCTTGCACGCTCGGCAGTTGGTATCGCGTACAGGTATATTCATTATGCGCTCGCGGTAAACTAAGGTGTCTATAACGCCGTCTTGACAGGCAAAAAGAAATCCCTCGGTCTCCGATCTCAATCCAGCAGACTTGAGAAACATGTTGGTCAGACCCATCGAGAGCTCTTCTCTACGTAGGATGCCGTAGAACTTACCATGGAGGGGTTTCTCAGCATGTTCTCTTAGTAGAAGCGTATGTTCTGCTTCCTGTATACGACTTTTGAGCACCAGAGGTGTTAGTGATGCTAGGCCATGTGTAATGTCGCTGGAATCAAATGGGAAGTCAAGTTCCTCTGCGGCCCTATTTGCTGCATGGTATAGAAACACCGCAGCATTGGCGACTTCATGTTGATGTACGAGTCGCATAAGGGAATCCGTGCTTCTTAGAACTGAACAGGCTGTAGCCAGAACCGTTCTTCGATGAAGACACTCTAAGCTTAGCAATCCTCTACCTCCTTTATCGCGAGGGAGATATATTCGAGGTACGGAAGATCTAGGATGAAGACTTCGTTGAATTGTCATCATCTTGCGTGTGCTTCGATCAAGTTGTTTTAACTCATCGACGTTCCATTTTACTGCACCAAACGTGTAGAGCAGTATAGGAACGGCCAGCATATTGGTCGCCTGGATCTTATTCTTTCCAGATAATTCGGAAGCCCAAATTTTTCTGAGAATTTGGCGATACCTTTTTCCAAGGGCCGTTTTCAAGTTATGCACATTTTGGGTTTCCGCTTGCGGTATTCCAAGATATGTATATGTTTCTCCAATACCAAGATGTCGAATGGTATTTCCGCCTATGAGTTGAACATCCTGATCGTCACTGGATGATGTAGTTTCTAGTCTTCCTTGGTGTAGGTGGACGCAGGCACACTTGTCCAGTCCGAAGCTCATGCCAATCGCTTTAGAATACCTATTTACCGCATCTACAAGGATGTTAAGGTCCTTTTTTGAGGAAGCAAAGAGTTTAAGGTCGTCCATGTATAAAAGGTGGTTGACCTTATATTCTCTTCTGCTCGGCGGGCCACATAGGTATCCAGAGCTTTTGCCTCGGAGCACAATAGATAGAGGCAAGAGGGAAATGCAGAAAAGTATCGGACTTAGAGAGTCTCCTTGAAAGACCCCCCTCTTATATGTGACAAAGCTTGTAGTCACTTGTCTTTTGTCAGATGTTATGACAAATCTTATCCGCCACAAGAGCATAAGCTCTTCTATGCATCTCACTATTTTTGGATGCACCTCCATGCACTCAAGGAGCTTGATAAGAAGCTCACGGTTCGTGTTATCGAATGCCTTACGGTAATCAATCCAAGCCATGGACAGATTGCGTCGATACCTGATCGAGTCCTGGGTAATACACCTGTCTATTAACAGGTTCTCCCTGCAACCTGCCAGCCCTCTCTTGCATCCACGTTGTTCGACTATTGCACTCCATACCGGCTCGATAGATGTCAATATCCTCTCTTTGAGGATGCCAGTGAATAGCTTGTAGCTGGTGTTTAAACAAGCTATGGGCCTGTAGTTCTTTGGACATGACAAATCTCCGGCCTTAGGGATCAATACCGTGCGTCCTTCCACTAGCCACTGCGGGACGGGTTGTTCTCCGTTTAAGAAAGTAGTAAATATACGAGCTAGATGTTGGTGCGTAGAAGTAAACTTCTTCCACCAAAAGTTGTTGATTTTATCTGGCCCTGGCGCCGAAAAGTTCTTAGTTCTAGCGATAACTTTCTTCACTTCTTCAGCAGTAATTAGTGGACACTCTTCCTCTGGATCTCGTAACCTTTGCCTTTGGCAAAAGTTACGAAAGAGTGATATATCGGAAGCGTCTTCATTTAGCTGATAAGTATCTCCATATACTTGCTCCCAGAAGATTTGAATCTCTTCTCGACTAGGCGGATTTTTAACTACACATGACGCTTTATTGAACAGACGGGAAGGATTAGTAGAAAAGGTGGAATTTTCCTGAATCCACTTAACTCGCCGTTCAAGGCGCTGTTTCGCTGTTGAAAGAGATCTTACTTTTTGCGTCCAGTGCTGCTTGATGGTCGACAGTTTACACTTGTTCAGCGTGTGATTTGCTTTCCTCAAGTTTCGAGCAAGTGCCCTAACTTTTGGAGTGAACTTTTTATTTGCTGTTATGTAGCTAATCACGCACTGAACATTTGATGCATGCCGTCTCGCCGTTTCAATTTTGAACTGAAGCTGTGCAATACGCTCGCGTGTCTTACTCAGACGTACCGAAGTTTCGTTACTTCTATCGTCGCTAAGCAGGGAGACCGCCTTCTCGTAAACTACACAGTTCAGATTCCAGAGATTAACATCTTCGGGGAGCAAATCGCGGAGAGCAGTATTAGCTTCATCTAATTTGTGCATCCTGAGGAAGACTTTTTGGTGGATAGATCTCCTACTTCTCATGTTGACATTATCGGCTATCTGCAAAGGTGGTCTTGCTGGAACGGGTGGAATGTTCGCTGGAGGATGTTGCTCCTCTTCCTGTTGATAAACAGCTTCATATCCGTTTTTTCGCAAGAAGGATACCTGATTATTATTATTATTATTATTATTATTATTATTATATACGTATTATTCAAGAAGCATAATTATATTCTGAAATATCATAACTCAGGGTGGCCGCTGGTCCGGGAAACCAGGAGATAATCGGAATGTTTTGAGAGCGGGAAATGACAGTGAATTTATTTTTTGATCGGTATTTTTACAAGTTTTTCAAAGAAAAATCTATCCAATCACTTGTTACGAGCCGACAATTACCCCCACTCTACGCCTAATTAGCATATATATAGCGCCGCCTCTCTGAGAAGTTTAGTTCTAGACCTGTACTCATAATCGCAAATAAAGCGCTCGAAGTCAGAGATTGACTTCGAGCTTACACAAAAAAGTCAAATAAGCATTTTTACGCGCAACATTTTGGCGATCCTGCCAGGATTGCATTTTCAATTTCTGTATCCACGGATACAATAGAGAAATCCTGTAAAAGCAATTCTTGTGACGATTCCTGGAAAGGAGTTTTACGGAATTCATTTAAGACGAGAAAGGACAGAATTTTACGAAATTCACTTGAACTCCGGATGTACCTACGGGTGACCCGACAACCTGAAAAGTAGGAAAACGTTAGCTAAAAATAGTTGGTGAATTGAGTAGCCGCTATACAACGTAAAGCCACTGTTTTTCCGAAATTCAAAAATTGAACGAGGCCCGCAATCAGGCGGAAGACGCATCTGCGTAACAACGCTTGGAAGACCGACGACCAGTCATCGGCCAACGCTCAAATCCAGGTTAACAACGAGGAACTCCACGGACTCCCAGCTGCCAACCAGAAAGGATCAAGCCATCCAGCGAATTTAGAAAGAGTAAGCATTGAAATAAAAAACAAAAACAAATCGTATCGAATTGCAAAGAGAATAAGTCCTCCTTGCTGTCTGAGGAAGGTGACTAACGTGAAATCAAAGTTAATTTCACGTTAGGCGAGGCGAAGTTTTGCAATTCCGGTAAGGTATACTCCTGGTGCTCCAGAGCACTGCCTTTCCTCAACAATAATAGAAACCATTACTCTGGAATCAGAGAAATTGTAATGGACGATATCCTTGCATTCCACTGTATTAAAAGACTAAACATCCGAAGTGAGCTATAGCCGCGCGTATCAGATAACAAGAGCGAGACCGATATTTTACGCTGGCATACGCAAAGTATCGAGATAACAACGGTGTAACTTACGTGACTGACGATACTGACGAGACTTCTGATTCATCACACGATCTGATTCCTTTATTCTTTACGGCAATGACCTCTCCCAACAATACTCAACCCACGTCGAGGGCACAATCTCCAACGCACACAGCACCGGATTCTTTATTAACTCTGGATCCCATTCAGCAATTGCGATTGGAAATGCAAGCGTTGAGCCTCGAGAATTCCAGAATGAAGAAAGAACTCGCTACACTCAACGATAAAAATCACAACAGGAGACGGGAAATTAAACAAGTTGCAAAAAATACAGCACTTATAACAGACGACGATTCGGACCCTGACGCTCGAAAAACTGAAGTCCCTAGACGAGGAATAATAGAACAGCTCCCACGATCCACCGAGATTCCGATATTAGAAATTAGACAGTCAACCTCTCAGCAAACTGCATTAACGAATCTAGCACTGTCAAGAAATATGTCAACGGAACGACCCAATGAGCTGCCCACTAGAACAGCCCCTATAATCACTCCCCTAGCACCAGCAAAGGATATGATAAGAACGATTAAAATCCTTAATGGAACTAACGATGCCGGTATCCACGAATGGATAAAAAGCGTAAAAAGAGCTCGTTTACGCTGTGACAATCAAGACCTACATCTTGATTTTGTAATAGCTGAAAAAATTAGAGACAACGCCGAACAAGCTATACGACACATCTCAATAGGAAGTTACGACGAATTATACTCAGCTTTAGAAACTAATCTCGGAATACAAAGCTCAATTGAATTGTGCAGAGCTAAATTGGACGCAATTAGACAAGGAGGAACCACGGTTCAAACTTTTAGCCTTCTTTTCAGAGATGCCTATAAGGACCCTGTGTACGCGGCACAAGCAGAATACCCTTCCGGAACGAAAAGGAAAATGGCCCTAGAGATAGAAGACAACAGCGCGATCAAAAGATTCATAATGAATTTAAGAGACGATATTTCGTCACAGGTTAGACCAATGAAACCTACCACACTAACAAAAGCCCTGCAAGAAGTACTGGAAGCAGAAGCTTGGCAACGAGAAAAAAATAAAGATCGAATACTTAGACAAAGCGAAGTGCCTAGACAAACTACTAAATTCCAACCTCGCCCGATAACAACTAGACCTTCAGCAAATACCACACCCCAACAGGCGAGAGTACCAAACTCGAATTTCCCACTAAGCGAAAGATTAAAGATGTCCTGCCACAAGTGCGGAAAAACTGGTCACTTTGCATCCCAATGTTTTTCAAAACCTCAAAATTTTCAACTGGGACAGTTCCAAAAAAGACCACCGGAAGTGAAAACTATTCAAGAACAACATGAACCCCAAGCAGAATGTTTAGAAGGGGAGGAGATGACAACCGAGGAAATCCAGGAGCACATAAATTACGAGGACCAAGCAGAATATCTAAATTATCCGGAAAATTACAATCAATACATGAAAGAAGAAGAAGCGATGGATCAATATACAAATTATTAGTAGACAGCGGTGCAGAAATCAACATAATTAAGAGAAACCATTTACAGCCCGACCAAGAAACCTTCAAGTTTCATAACAAATTCTCAATGGGAGACAATCACCATGAAAGTACGGAAGCCACTTATCTGCAGTATTTTGGAAAAAACAACTTTTCCACATAGTAGAAGAAAACTTCCCATTATTAGAAGATGGAATAATAGGGTTGCCATTCTTCCACAAATACCCCAGATATGCTATCACAAAAACTGATTTGATAATCGACAAATGGAAACTACCATTGCATTTTGAGGGAGACTACCTACCCGGAAACTCAACAAAAACCTGTAAAATCAAAGTACCCGACGAAGAAAACAAATGATTTGGATAGAAGACCAAAAAGAAATTCCTGATGGGCTATACACGATATACAATAATAAGGTAGAAATACCATATTATAACTATTCCCAGAAACCCATCAAAATACCAGAGGAAATTAAATTCAGCAGAATTACGTCTGTAAGATCATGAGACGTAGATCTTGTCCAAAAAGGGGGTGATTACCCTTCAAACTACTTCAAACGATTGGAAAAACTTCAAAATTGCCTGAACCTAAAACATATTGAACCAAAAATTAGAGAACGGATAAAAGAAATCGTGACTCAATACTCAGAAGTCTTTACTTTAGATGGAGACCCCCTACCCTGTACAAATCTAACTGAACATGGAATAATCTTGAACTCAGGAAAAATTATCAACTTAAGATCCCATAAACTACCGGAAAAACACAAGGAATTCGCACTCAACGAAACAAGTGAATTACTGAAAAAAGGTATAATAAGAGAGTCCCAATCACCTTTCAATTCACCACTATGGATAGTCCCTAAAAAAGGAAGAAAGCTTAGAATGGTAGTAGATTATCGTCAGATTAATAAAGACATTGATCAGGATGCATACCCTCTCCCGGTAATAGACGATATTCTTGACCAGTTAGGAAATGCAAAGTTTTTCTCAGCCTTCGACCTTAGTGCAGGATTCCACCAAATCCCCATAAAGGAAGAGTGCAAAAAATGTACAGCATTCTCTATTATACAAGGGCATTTTGAATATAATAGGATGCCATTTGGTCTAAAAAACGCACCCGCTACCTTCCAACGTATGATGGACAATGCGTTCAGAGGACTAATTGGGAAAGAATGTTTCGTTTACATTGACGATATTGTAATATTTGGCAAAACATTAGAAGAACATAACAAAAATTTAGTAACTGTCCTGGAAAGAATAAAACATTTAGGCTTGAAATTAGAACCATACAAATGTGAGTACCTATGCAGTGGCGGCTTAAGGGGGGAACCCTTCAACGGGATTGGCTTCTAAAAAAAAAAAAAAAAAAAAAAGGTCATCGAAGTAGGAGTTGGTGGAGAAGCCGCCCCGGGTGCCAACCCATGCTACGCCGCTACTGTGCCTACGTCCAGAACTAGAATACCTAGGCCACCTGATCACCGCGGAAGGAGTTAAGCCAAACCCCATTAATATCAAAGCAATCCAAGAATTCAAGCAGCTGAAAACACCTAAAGACGTGCAATCATTCTTAGGATTAGCCGGATATTATAGGAAGTTTATAAAGAACTTTTCATCTATAGCTAGATTTTTTATTGGACTCCAAAGTGTGAAGAAGCATTTGAAAAATCGAAAAACGCATTAACAACATCACCAGTATTGAGATTCCCCGATTTTAAAGAAGTATTCACTCTAGCAACCGACGCATCGAATCAAGGATTAGGCGCAGTGCTATCCCAGGCCGGACATCCTTGCTTATTTATCAGCAGAACCCTTAATAAAGCAGAAGAAAATTACAGTACCTCAGAAAAAGAACTCTTAGCTATAGTATGGGCAATGAAATGGTTACGTCAATACTTGCTAGGAAACAAGTTCAAAATCTAAACTGATCACAAAGCACTCATTTGGTTACACAATGTGAAAGACCCTAGCTCGCGACTCTTACGATGGCGATTACGGCTAGAGGAATATAAGTATGAAATAGAATATGTTAAAGGAAAGGAGAACAAACTAACAGACTGCTTATCCAGAGTATTTCCAATCCACACCAGCGACATTCTACAACAAGCGCTAGACGGAATAGATTTGACTACCGACGATGAGCTATCAGAAAGCGAAATTTTGGGTACACCGGTTAAACGCCCCACTATCATCAAGGACGAAATACTACAAGAAAAAATTGAAATCCCATTCAGAAGAATGTGCGAATCAGTAGCAAGTAACGACGATCCCAATTATTCATCTGGATCCGAAACACCCCAACAAAATGAACTTTACAACGATTTTATGACATGGCGATTGAACTCAACGCAAGGAAAATTAAAAACAAAACCCAACGCCGTCGGAAAACTCTGGAAAGTAATAAATAAAGAAGACATGCCAAAATATAATGAAGAGGATTGGTTACGGAAACTAGGCTGGTTCATCGATGAAACTATGAGCAAAAAACTGACATTGATAAGATTTATATTCGGTAACCCACTATTTACACCAATGGAAAAGGAACTGATACAGGAAATGATGGAATACCTATCTAACTTGTATCCCCACTTAGGATTTCATATATGCTTTAACAATACCCGAGATTTAACGAAAGAAGAAAAAACTAATAACGTTAAAGAAGCGCATGCGGAACATCTTGGGGAAAAGAATACCATTGAAAAAGCGAAGAAAATAGGACAATGGATAGGTATGGATGAAGACATTAAAAAGTACGTCAAAACATGCCCCATCTGCCAACTCCAAAAAACTACAAGAATCAAGAACCAAGCTGAGGGGATTATACCAGACATTCCTCTGAAACCCAATGAAAAAATAGCCCTAGATATATACGGCCCATTACCCGAAACAGTAAAAGGTAACAAATATATTTTGAGCCTACAAAATAGATTAACCCGGTATACGGTGTTAATCCCGATGGCTAATGAGACAACTAGTTCAATAATAGAAGGGCTGCTCGATCACTACATCTACATCTTTGGAGCACCCAAAACAATCCTAACAGACCAGAGACAAAACTTTCTATCAGAAATGATGCAACAGTTTGAAGAAGCATTACACATCACTCATTTAAAAAAACAGCTTTTCATCCGCAGTCCAACGGTAACATCGAAAGAATGCACTCCACCCTAGGGAACCTAATCAAAACAAGCATTTCAGAAAGAAATAATGAATGGGATGACAATTTGAAATTTATTAACTTTGCAATCAACACAATGAAGAACCAAACAACAGGATTTTCACCCTTTGAGCTTATGTTTGGAAGAGAAGCTAACATACCCTCATCGGTAGCGTGTTCACCAACCCTGACGTATCCGGAATTAGTGAGAAAGTGGAAAAAGAAACACGAAGACAACCTACGAAGGGCTAGAGAAAGAATAGAAATAGAAACAGAATAACGAAGAAAAGACTTGACGAGAATATCACTCACAAACACCCCCTATACAAACCAGGAGACACAGTAAAAATCATTAACAATACTAAGTCTAACAAACTAGACCCCTCTTGGAAAGGCCCTTTTGAAATCATTGACTACTTAGACAATAATAATTTACGAATAAGAAATAAGGACAAAATTATCCGAATTCATATAAATCAGACAATGCTCTATTTCACAGGCGATAATGACACCCTTCTGGACCCTCCTGCTGTCCCTAGCACCGATCATCAGTGCTAACTATACCCTTCAAAAAATTCAAGGGAACGTCTGCATCGAGGAAATCTCTAAAGTACACTTGTTTCATGAAAAGTGGAAAATGGTTATAGCTATCAATATGACATCCACCGAAAACCGGATTAAAGCCATCGACACCACCATTACTATGGCAGAACTAGCCTGTAACAAGAAATGCACACCTTATTATGAACTCCAATTGGTTAGGAACCGCTACAATAGACTAACTAGTAAAAACAATATCCTGCACAAGTTATTAGGCAAACAACGTCAAAAAAGAGGATTAGCGAATTTTGTGGGTGATATATCCAAAACTCTGTTCGGAACATTGAGCGAATCCGACCTGAAACAAATTAACACCGAATTCGACACAATTTATACAGATAACAAAAACATAGCTAGCATCCTGTCAAATCACACAAAAATACTTAAATTAATCTTAGACTCCTCGTTAACGGACCATAAATGGATAACTGCCAAGGAAAATACCGACAGACAGTTTGTAAAAAACCTCACTTTCGGACTCAATGCTGCAAGAAAGAATAGTTTTGTCAACTCAAAATGAATATTAGCAGCAATACTATTAGATGAAACAAACGAGGATATTGAAACAGCGATCAACGCCATAAACGATGGAAAGCATGGGATAATACACCCTCAAATTTTAACACCAAAGATGTTGAAAGAAACCATAAAAGAATTCGAGACAACTCAAAGTACGCGCTACCATTTTGACAATGAAGAAGAAAACTACCAGCACATCATAGACATCAGTACCCTCTCCGTAGCAGTAATCCAAGGCCTATTTACATACATACTGGAGATACCGGTAATTGAGAAAGAAGAAGGTTCCTTGCAAAGAATAATCCCTATCCCTATACAAGTAAATAAAGTACACATATCAATAGTCCCCGACTATGACATGGTCATTAAATACAGAGACTCTTACGTGCCCACCGACAGACAGACCATTGATAAATGTAAACAGATAGATATATATAAAATATGTAGAAGAAACCAACCTAATGTCAAGTTAATAGACAGCGAATCTTGCGAAGGCAGTTTACTTAGAAGATACTCAGAAACCAAATGTAATCAGTCACCTTACCTGCTGTATAACAGCTACGATACCCTGGAATTAGAAAAATCATATGAAACTCATATGACACGATGGCTAAATGTAACATACGAGATAAATTTTGAACAAAAAGACATTGACAGCTTAGAACAAAAATTAGTACAACTTCCAAAACAAATATCACACGAAGAACTTAAGCAAGCCAGAATTAGCCTAGACGACACTGAAAATATCTTACATACTATTGCCACCCACAGAATGCTCAGTACTTGGAAAGAAAATAGTTTAGAATGGTTACAATATTTAGGTTACGCTGCATTAGGACTAGGAACTCTGTATACTTTAGGTAAATTAGGCATCCTCGATTGCATAAAGGAATGCTTTCCGAAAACAATCAAATTATTTAGTAATAGAAATAAAGTAATCCACTAATCCCATATTGTAACGTACCAAACCCAACCAACTCCCGAATCATTGTCAAACTACGAAACATGTAGCATAGTTCAAAAAACCAAACCTTTGAAGATAAAAAACAAAACTTAGAGACTAAGTTCAATCTAAAAAGGGGGTTGTTACGAGCCGACAATTACCCCCACTCTACGCCTAATTAGCATATATAAAGCGCCGCCTCTCTGAGGAGTTTAGTTCTAGACCTGTACTCATAATCGCAAATAAAGCGCTCGAAGTCAGAGATTGACTTCGATTGACTTCGATTGACTTCGAGCTTACACAAAAAAGTCAACTAAGCATTTTTACGCGTAACACACTTGAAATATCACAAATTTCATGCCACAAGATATATAATGCAATTTAAAATAAGTTTCATTTCAACTTTTTTCTTAAATGCTAAGTTGAGTTTTTAAATTTTTCAATTATGAAATCATTCAGTTTACAATGTGGAATTCTAAAATATTTTACGATCAAAATTTTCCATTTTACATCTTTATTTTCAAGGTTACATTTTCAATTAAAAGAATGTTAGAATGCAGTGTTTAAGACTTACACAATACAAGATTAATATCTTTTGAAACTGAAATTTTCTGACAAAAAATATTCTAAGTTGATCAGCTGTAAATATAAATTGAATAATGATTTTAAAAATTGAACTGTAGTTCGTATATTCGCAATTGAACAATAATTGATTGATTTTGTAGGGCGATTCTGAATCTGATAATATTATACAACTTACAGATTGTGACGTTGAAAATTGAACTGTTTCAATTCGAAAGCCTTACCCATGTGCGAATTGACCGTCGGTCCATGGTCGGGCCAACCATCGGACGATCGGTCCAACTTTGTGCGCTACTGGTCGGGCCAACCAGATAAACGATAGCGGTCAACCGCTATTTGGCTTCTCAACGTCGGCCCGAAATTTGGTCCCATATGTGGGCCATCTATCAAGATGATGTCGGCCTAACCTTGCACAACAATGTGGGCCGACTTTGATTTTTGAGTGTTCATACTAAACAGGTGGAAATACACAAAAAGGTATTCAAAAAATAAATAATAATTTATGGCGAGTACTTTGACTATCAATGTTAACGGTCCTGCTTAGAATGAATACATATATTACATTTTTGAACATTATATTACAAATAAAATTTCTAACGCTACGGGGTTCTGAACCTACATCTATACCTGAATCTATCGCCTGGCAGTCGGGAGTCTTACCCATTACTTTATACCTACAGAATTGAAAATCAATGGAAAAAACATCCTCATAAGCCACAGCTCAAAGCAGTTGAAAAGAAACAATTTTTTAAACTCTTTTTTTTCTCTTTAATTGTTTTATTATTATGCAACATCATGTAGATTTAAAATAAATTAACTGTTAGCGGGAATACAATTTTTGTTCTAAAATTTGTTTTCAAAAATTTCTTATCAAAAACATTTTTTCAAACAATTTTTTTTCAAACATTTTTTATACAATTTTTTTCGAACATTTTTTATTTGGCGCCCACTTTGACTAATTTTTCTTGGAGTAATATTTTGGTTTTTCGTGTTTTAGGCCATTTTACAACTTCTGATAATGACATAAAATGTCATTTTTAATGAGCATTTGAAATTTGCATCGACGGAACTTCGAAATTTTATCGCGTACTGCGACAATTCACAATTTTTTTAAACTGTCGTGTAACGTTTTGCTTTTTAGGTGTTCCAGACTATTTCAAAACGATTAAGAATTACATCAAATGTAAATTTTCCAGAACATATACATTGATTTTAAACGTTACATAATACAAAACATGAAATTCAAACAACAAATTGAAGTTACGCAAATAAAAAATATTTAAAGATGAAAAATAATAAATTCTATAATATTATTATTATAAAAATTACTACACTGCGATGTAAGAATGTTACTTGGTGTAATAATTTTTTAAATTATTTTTGGCAATACCCACCTCAAAAATTGACTTGACGTTTGCATACTTCTAAATTGTGCCTAAAGGAACTTATTTGAGCAGACTGTGTGCGAACAATTGTCACGAATGCGCAGTTTGAAGATGGCTTACTGTAGGCACTGGCGAAAAAGATGCGCATGCGCACTTTCGAAATAAGGTACTTTAGACACTGGCATAGGTAACTTTGAACACTGGCGTTGGTATCTTCTTAAAATAAATTTAGATTCAACTCGAACAAATCTTTTAATGATTGTCCACGGCAAAAGAGCATAGGCGCCAACATTTTTTTTGCATAATTTTTTTTTCAAACATTTTTTTTCAAAAAAATTTTTTCACAAAAATTTTTTCTCTAACAAAATTTCTTTACTTCACTCTATGCAATATAAAATTAGTGCTTTTCGTTACCTTCTCCTAAAACAACTTTTTCGGACGGGCGTTGCAAAAAATAGCGTGTGATACACGTGGGTATTATAGTTTTAAAATAAATAAAATACATCGCACATCAAACAATTTTACAAATGCAATCAATAATGTTAATAATACAAATTTCCTAATTTATGCTTTCGATAAAATTGGAAATGTTTCAATTTTTATGAATTAACCATTTTAACAATAATTCTAGTTAAAATTATAGTAATAATGATTATTAATATTGAAAACTATGCTTCTTACTTATGTATTCATGCTTCAAACAATGCATCTCACGAAGTGCGACGCACGTGCGCCGCAAATCATGCCTATCACGAAGTGCGACTCATATGCCTCGCACGATTGTTATCTGGGTCCATCCATCTCGCCATCTCTTTCTGTTATTATGGTTATGGTCCTGACTCCTGACTCGTGATGAGCCTAATAATGATGGGATATTGGGGGTTCAAACTGCCGGGACAAGAATATACCTGCCTATACTGTGATCTTAAGTTGGTCTTTTTTGACGAGGGCGGTTATGTGATCTCTACTTTACCGACGTTGAAATGCTCCAAAAATAATGACAGGTTACTTGCTTGCAGATACTTATTTTTTTATTTGCAACGAATGTGCAAGTGTTATTGTATATATTGATTTTTTGAATGTTCAGACGACTTAGTCCAAAATTTGTGTCAGTTATCAACATACGTGAATCAGAAAATCTGAAATGCATCAAACTAAGCATTACCTGCTTGTGCTGAAACTCGAATGGTAATATCCTATTTTATCAATTTATAAATGAAATTTCCTTCAAATTATAAACATATTGATGTATAAAAACGTTCTCTAGTGATTTTTATTTAATCGTTCAAATTCTAAACACGATATCTCAATCCGTGTTGACGTAGCGAGCACCGAAAAAAATAAAAATAATTTTACACATTTGAGGAGCTTACTTTCAAAAGGGCACATATCCACTTATGGTTTTTGTTGGGAAATCGACAAAAACGTTTTACAGCATTGATAAAAGAATTGGGTTTTCTGGGTTCCTACACTGTTTTGGTCCTAGGCCACGTACCCAAATTACCAGAAGTTTGCATTCTCATTATCTCTTTATCTCATTATCTCATTCTCTCATTATCCAGAGACTGGATGCATGCTCTTTTGGTAGCAAAGCAAATGTTCAACTCGCTTTTAATATAGGATAGAAAGCTTTTTTGGAGGAAACTGATACATAGGTTGATAGGGCTTATCCTAATGATATGATTAATGCAGAAAAACAAAAAATTTTCAAAAGTGGATTTATGCCCTTTTGAAAGTAAGCTCCTCATTCATTTTTTACATGGAAATTTTGTTTCAAAATTATTACCATTCACATTCGTTGCACATTTGTTGCAACGTTACGATGCACATTCGTTGCACATCAAAAAATAAGTATCTGTACACACGTAATCTGTCATTATTTTTGGAGCATTTCAACGTCGGTAAAGTAGAGATCACATAACCAAGCTCGGTTATGAAATTTTCCACATTTATTTTTTACATGGAATTTTTTTTTCAAAATTATTACTGAAACTAAATGTACAAACGAATTTTATTGTCTCGTTTTCCATATTCTAAATTTTGAGAGCAATACATCATTGCGTTTGGACATGGTGAACACCAAAAAAAAATTTCATAACCAGCAAGGACTGTTTTGGTCACGTGATCACCGGAGAGCATGCCCTTAAAGATATGTAAATATATCCTAAAATAAAATGATTCAAATTACAAATGATATTTAGTGGCAAATGGTATGGCGAATGGGGACGAAGAGGGAGAGTACACATATGTAAGTAAGGTGGGGGTATCGGTGATAGATTATGTGGTCATGAATATGCAAGGATGGGAGGAGACGGAAAAATTCGCAGTAGAGGGGAGGGTGGAATCAGACCATCAGCCATTAAGTCTGTGGATAAGAAGTGAGGGTGGCGGAAGGCAAGGCAGGGAAGAAGTCTCGATAGGGGAGAGGGCGACCTGGACGAGGGAGGCGATAGAGAGGTACCAGGAGGAGCTAGGAAAGGTACGCTTTGGAGGGGAGTCGGTGGAAGAGATATGGGAGGATCTGAAGGAGAAGGTGAAAGGTTGTGTGCAAAAGAAGGTATTTAGAAAGAAAAAGAAAGGAATGGTGAAGCCGTGGTGGGATAGGGAATGTAAAAAGATGAAGAGGAAGGTGAAGAGGAAGTACAAGAAGTGGAAAGAGGGCAATGCGAGACGGGAGGAGTACGTAGAAATGAGGAAGGGGTTTAGATTGGTGTGTAAGAGAAAAGAACAGGAAAAGGAGAAAGATCTGAAAGAGGAGTTAGCAAATGTTAAGACAGAGGGGGACGTCTGGAAGATAATAAATAGGTTTAGGAAGCGAAGGGCGGGGGTTAGCGAGAAGATAGGGAGGGAGGAGTGGAGAGAGTTTTTCAAAGAATCATTCCAGGGCTCGGATTCAAGGAAGACGGATGGGGGAAGTAAAAGAACGGGGGAGGTAGAGATGGAGGAGTTGAATGACGAGGAGATAGAGAAGCAGATAAGGAAGTTGAAAAGGTCAAAAGCAGCAGGGCTGGATGGGGTAGAGAACGAAGCATGGATGTTTAGTACACAAGAGGTTAGGGAGAGGCTGAAGGAGGTAGTGAAGAAAGTATGGAGGGGCGAGGGATTCCCAGGAGGGTGGAGAGGAGGGTTAATAGTGCCACTGTATAAGAAAGGGGATAGAGATAGGCAGGAAAATTATAGAGGGATTACGCTAATGAATACGGCGTATAAGGTATACGCGATGGTGGTGGCAGAGAGACTGCGGGAGGATGTCGAGGGGAAAGGAATATTGCCGGAGACGCAGGCGGGATTTAGGGCGGGTAGGAGTACTATCGACAATATCTACGTGCTGCAGCACTTGGTGGATAGAGAATTAGCGAAGAAGGGGACGAGAGTGTACGCGTTTTTTGTAGATCTCAAAGCCGCGTTTCCATCGGTGGATGGGGGGAGGCTGCGGGAGGCAATGGAGGATAGGGGAGTAGAGAGAGGCCTCATTGAAAGGGTAAGGGAGATATATGAAGAGACCAAAGACAAGGTAAGAGGAGGGGAGGGGATTTTGGAGGGATTCTGGATGGATAGGGGTCTAAGGCAAGGGTGTCCACTTAGCCCAACGCTTTTTGCGATTTTAATTGCGGATATGGAAAGTAAGCTGGAGGCCGGGGTGGTAGGAGGAGTCAGGATAGGAGGGGTTAGAATTTGGTCACTAGCGTATGCAGATGACATAGTGTTGATGGCAACCAGCGAGGAGGCCTTAAAGGAGATGATGAAGAGGTTGAGAAGATACCTGGATGTAAAGGGGTTAGAGCTGAATGCGGAAAAGTCCAAGGTTATGGTGTTCAGAAAAGGAGGGGGAAGGGATAAGGGAAGGGAGTGGAAGTGGAAGGGAAAGGCGTTACAGGAGGTGAAAGAGATTGTGTACCTGGGCTTCGTGTTTCGAAGGAATGGGGGAGTGGATGTTCACATAAAAGAGAGAGTGAGAAGGGCAAATGTGGTGATGAGGCAGGTGTGGGGGTTGGGAAAGAAGTTATTCGCAGATGATTTTGGAAGGAGAATGAAATTGTTTGATTCACTAGTGATGAGTGTGCTATTGTATGGGGTAGAGGTGTGGGGGTGGAAGGAAAGTGAAGAGGTAAATAGAACGCAGGAGAGGTATGTAAAGTGGACCCTGGGGTTGGCAATGAACACGCCTAATTATATTGTCAGGAGGGAGACGGGGAGAACGAGCGTAGGGATTCTAGCTGGGAGCAGGGCGTGTAAATATGAGGAGAAATTTTTGGAAGAGGGGGAAAGTAGGCTGGTTCGGGAGTGTTGGTGGGAGAAGGAGAATAGGGGAGGGGGTGGGAAGATGGAGGCGGAGAGGGAACGGTATTTTAGAATGAATGGACTGCAGATGGATGAAGTGAGAAGGATGCACGAGGAAGGAAGGAAGGTTTATGACTTGGTTAAGCAAAACAGCATGGAGAGAGAGAAGACAGAAGGGGAAGAGAGAATAAGAGAGTCAAGATTTAACGGGAACTATGTGTGGATTATGCCAAGGGCAAGAGCGCAATATTTGTGTGTGAAAGGAGAGAAAGGAAGTCAGGAACTTATAGCGAGGATGAGGTGTGGGTGTATGGAGGGTTTCAATAGGTTCTGGCTCTCTCGGGAGAAGAGGATGTGTGAACTGTGCGGAAAGGGGGATGCAAGAGTGGAGCACTGGTTGGAGGAGCGCGGGGAGGTGGAAAGAAGTGAGATAAGCATGGAGGCATTGTTGCATGAAAAGGGGGGAAAAAGGGCAGTAGCATGGGTGAAGGGAGTGTTGGGTAAGATGGAGATGAAGAGAAGGAAGGAGGAAGAGGAGTGGAGAAGGAAAGATTGTAAATAGGAGAGAAAGTAGACATAAGTAAGATGTATATATTGTAAATAGTAGATAAGTAATAGGTATTAGCTGCGAAAACAGAGGTTGGCAAGCGAGGCAATGCGAAAAAGTAGGGACATGCGAGGAAGGCAAGGCGAGGAAGGCAAGGCGATACGAGCGTGCAGCTTAGAGATAAGGAATGGATGGATGTTAATTTTTAAGGGTTAGTTTTAAGAAAATTCTGTAAAAATGGATGTGTAAGCAAGTCAATTTTTTTGAGGCCAGCAGGCTGAAAAATAAACGTTTATCTATCTACAAATGATATTTACTTACGCTCTCATCAGCATTTCCAGGAGATCCAAAAAGGGCATCCTCATCGTCCACAAGGGGATGTGTTCCACTTAAAGTGTCGTCATAATCATTTTGCACTTCGTTTTCCAATTTATCGGGTTTTTGCTCATCAGTAGTGTACGAAATATCATCAGATTTTTCAAAGTTTTTTTGGATTACTTCATCGCTAGAACTTTCGTCTTCGACCATTTCTTTCGAGATGAATGCTTTTATATATTTTTTTACAACACCACTCGTCCCTGGTTGGTTCTCAAAATCTTCATCCTCCGAAATATCCTCTGGCGACGGAGCTGGTTTTTTACTTTTGCTCTTCGTTGATTTTTTTTCTATTTGGTCTCGAGGGCCGCCTTAGCTCTGTTTTTTTTCCTAAGTGCGTTGTTAAATTAGACATATTCTTATGTTGATCCTGTTCGGAATATTTTGTCTGAATTATCCAATACTCGTATATTTCTGGAAAGAATGAAATCTCTAATATTTTTGTTGTCAATATTCAAACGTATATGATTCAATTATTTGACTGTAAAATAAAAATTACTTTTAAGTGCTGTCAACTTCTTCGTATCAAGGGCTAGTCTCGCAGGAATGTCCCTTTGCCTGTGAGCATTGCTCATGGTGCCAGTAACGCTTGATTGATGCAAGACTTCATTCGTGAAAATGGCCGTAGCCATTTTTGAGACGAAAGTGTCAGGCGAAACACTACGAAAACGTGCGTAATCGTAAGTATGTTTCTCGATCCAGATTCATTCTCCAGCATTAATCTAAGTAAAATATGAATTGTATAAGATTATTACAAGTACCGTTTTTAAAGCACTTTAGTAATAGTAGTGTGAAACTTTGAAAATGTAAATAGAAGAAGATCGGTAAGAAAGTAGTATTTTTTAATGAATTTATTCATGCCCGATCCAAAGATAACACAAAAAATTCAACAGAATCACCTTATTCACATTACAAAATCAATTTTCAGATTGAAAAGTAAATTGTCCTGTTCAAAATGTTCTTTTTACTACAAAATTTATCTGTATGATTGAAAATTAAACATTACTTGGTTGAAAATGAATGTTCATTGCTTAAAACCCAACAATGAGTTTTTTTCTTGAAAAATCTAGTATTTATTAACAATTTTGAATATTTATTTAAAATAGTATATTGCGTGACGAGGGTCGAAATCGTTGCCCCGGCCCGAGTCATGCATACAATTTTTCATCACATCGATAATCGAAAATTCATCTTGGGATGCCTGTCGAGCGGGTCGACAATCGAATTTTCAACCCTAGGGAAGAAAGTGACAGATCAAACAACGGCATTTACATTTATCTGTCACTTTCTTCCCTAGGGTTGAAAATTCGATTTTCGACCCGCTCCACAGGCACTGAAAGACGAATTTTCGATTGCGGTATGATGAAAATTAATTTTCATTGCTGAAAAGCCAACTAATTTACATATATGGAATTAAAATCTAAGTTTTTATACCTTTCGACTTGTGCGATCGATATAGCCTACGGGTAGTTCCTCGCCATTTTTCATCGTAAAATTTAAGTCTTTGTCAACTTTTCCTGCTGCATGTTGAATTGCACTTTAAAATAAAAAAAATAAAATTGCAGTAAATATTTTTGTATCATAAATGAAGATACTTTTCAAAGGAGTGTTATACGCGGCTCGCATAGAGCGAGACTCTTTCATTGGTAGATTTAAAACACTCTCGCAGACGACGTTTATTCATTCAATAGGCAACCATTTTAAATTATTATACCTAGTAATTAGACCCGCAAGTTAAAAAGGGAGAGAAATAGGTACTCCATGAAGTGACGTCAGTAGTGACGTCAGCAAGGCGCATGGCGAGTAGAGGCGAAAGTCGCGAGTAGAGCGCCCTCGAAACTCGACGCGCGCATCTCCCACCAACGATTTTCTAACCTCTCCGCTCGACTCCCACGCAACGCCCACGCAGCCTCCCCGTTAAAAGGGCGCGCACGAGCCCAGAACGACATAAGTGTTTGGGAGCTCGATGCCAGAACCCTCTCACTTAAACCCTACAGCTGGATGCCAGCCATAGGTACCTACAGCTGGTTGCCATCCCTAGGTTTCTACCGCAAGCCATTGTCGTGCACAACAGATCTCTCTCTCTCTCGACCGCCAGAGTCCTCCAGCTGGATGCCAGCCAGAGGACAAATGTCGACGCATCGCCTTCGCCCTCTTGTGAGGAAGCAACGACGAACTCCGACGCCTTACTTTCCACCTTACTTATCTGTATTTCACCATGGTAAGAATAAAACATAAATAAATGAAATTTGAAAACACACAATTCTAAGTTTTTTTCTGGTCACTTAACTTCTCCCCCGTCTTTCCTCCGCTAACGGTTTAGCTGGCATACCAGCCTACCCGTTTCCGCGGAGACAGCTGGCATACCAGCCCTCTCAGCCGATACCTCTTTCCACCTCCCTTGAATTAATCCTCTCACTCCCTCCTCTTGTAGTCCCTAGATCACTCTTCCAACCTGCTATCTCTTTCTATCTTACGAGATAAACGCATCACTCCCCCTTTCCAGCTCTCTCGACATTTATCCTCACACTCTCCTCTGGTACTCTCCAGATAACTCCTTTATCCGCTATCTCTTTCCCTCCTACGATCACACCCACCTTTTACCTACCTTGAAGCCTATCCACCATACATCCCTTCTTTACAGAGATGACAATGTTCCCTCTCACTCTCTCCTATGGGTCCCCTACCTCTCCTATCTCTTATTATCTAACGAGATAATTCTTTCTCACTCTTTCTTAGTAGAAAAACATCCTTTACCCCGACGTATATCCTTCTTACTACATCCAACAAATCCCACCCATAAGTAAGGAGCATATCAAGAGTTGTTTAGTTATACATACTTTCAACCATACCGGACCAAACTAATTGTTTCTTTTGATATTCCGCATCAAGAGCTCTGACAGCTCTATTCCCCGTTTCCAAAGCAATAATTTTTTGCTTCAATTGAATTTCACTATCAATGACTTTTGTGACCTTCGTTAGAGCATCATCCTCTACGGAAGAAGACAATTTTCCTTTTTTTGGTTCTGGCCATGGATTCTAAAAAATTCAATAAATGTAAATGTAATCGAAATAATTACATTGAAATATTTGAAAAAACTTATTATATTAGATATTTCAAAAAGGAGTGCAAGCTAAATGGAAACAGAAAATTGACATCAATATAACTTGCAGATATTGAAATCACTCACGGATTTTCTGGAAGCATTTTCTGTATTTTTTGCCTTATTCGTACAGCTTAATAAACTTACCGACTCTCCCTATTTAAAAAGAGAAATGTTTATTCATTATTTTCAAATAAAATTGCGCACTTTATAGGAATAATAGACCAAAATTTAATTAATGTATACAAACTAAAATAATGATGAATGTTGAATATTATTTACCAGTTTTAAAAGTTTCACTTCTTGAACCTTTGGCTTCCCGAACATATAATTTTTACCGTCCTTGCTAATCATTTCTTCTGAATTTTTCAGCATATCAGACTGATTCTGCAAAAGTTAAGACATATTCATTCAGCCGTTCTTTTATATTATAATTCAAAACTATTACTTGATAATAAACCCACTATGACGTTTAATTTTTTCAATTGTTACATTACATTTTTCCAGCTGTTTGTCACACTCCTGTAAAAAAGAAATGTTCTTCACACTAGCGAGGACTGTTGGGAAAGGCTTTTTACCAACTTATATGGAGCAAACTTTACCCTGTGCTTTTTTCTCTGCTTCTCAATATCTTCTATGGATTCTATAATATTGTTATTTGATAAAAATGTTATATCCCCCACGGGTGCCCTGAGGTTAATTTTTTTCGAAAGTCTTGTCACTTCGAAAATCATTGCAGATCTAGATTCTAGATCATTTTTTACGTTCAAACACGCAATGAAGGAAATCGCAGATAGTGCCGTCTTTTTTTAAGGCCACTTTGAAAAAAAATTGTTCACAAATTATAATACTTTTTAAGACACATGCATGATTTCAGCCCTTTTCGACGCCTATGAAGCGGGGCTAAAGCTCCACTTTTTACTCCCTAGGGA
>CAKNXH010066274.1:0-25121 GCA_932178445.1 Andricus quercusramuli | reverse complement strand
TGATCTAGTTATCCTCAGTTGTCCATGATCAAAATACTTGATTCTTGTACCCCATAGCATCATCGCACGACTTAGGAAGTCAATGATGCGTGGACAAATTTTGTATACTTTTAAGACTTCAAGCAAATAGTCATGTGGTACGGAAGGAAACGCTTGCTTGTAGTCAATGTATGCCATGTGCAAGTTCCTTTGGTGTTTACGAGCTTGCGTCATGGCAACAGCGTCTATGGTGACTAGATCTTTACTGCCTCGGGAGTTTTTACAACATCCTTTTTGTTCTTCTGTAAGGATGTCATTCTCGTCACAGTGAGAATAAACCTTATCTGCTATGATTGCTGTAAGACATTTGTATATTGTTGGAAGACAGGCTATCGGTCGAAATTCAGATGGATTTTGAGCGTTTGGTTTTTTAGGCAACATATACGTAGTACCCTGCAGCATAAAGCCTGGCATCAGATCTGGATGTTCGATGATCTTCTGAAAACACCGTGCCAACGCAGGATGCACACTAGTCAGGTACTTATACCAGAAATTGTGCACCATGTCCGGACCTGGAGCTTTCCAGTTACATGCTTTTTTCAAAACCGCTGAAACATCTAAAGCTGTGATGTTCGTCAGCTCCATTTTAGGGTTATTGCTTGCTCTTGCTTTCTCTAGTTGGAACCACGCAGTGTCCAAATTGCTTCTGTTAGTTTTTCCCCAAACGTCTGACCAATAGTCAGTCATTTCTTCCAATTGAGGGACTTCGGTGTCTTGCTGGTTATTTTGCTGTACACTCAGTTCACGATAGAACCTTCTTTCGTCTGTCAGAAAGGTTCGATTTTGTTGCCTTCTTGCACTACTTTTCTTGTACCGACGCAGTCTAGCAGTAAGAACATCAAGTCTCTGCCGCTGGGAGTCTATAATCTCATCCAATATTGCTGGTGTCAATGTCTCGATGTACCGAGGGTGGATGATTTTAATAACATGGTGTATCAGCTTTCTGGTTCGATTTCCTTTTTTATATTGAGTCAGTCGACCCAATTTGCACCTTACTTTGCTGACATCCATATCCAACCTGATCTTCCATGGCGGATCTCGCTCCAGTCTTGGGGCGAAGACTGCATTTATAGGCCTAGTTCTGCGGCCCAACGTTCTAACGGTTGCCACAGCTGCACAGTATACAAGAGTTTGCACCTCTAACGCATTTTGTGTTGCGTTCAAATGCATAGGTAAAACCTTGCTGTTTAGGTGTTCTATTAGTGCACGCAGATCATTTGTGATGTTCATCTTGGGCAGTGAATGCCTTTGTGTTGGTTCTACATGTCTGAACTCTAGTAGAGCATGACCAAAATTCCTTTCAAGGTGCTGTAGATTTTCGGGGACTTCGCTGTTCATATCATCGTTTAGGATATCCGGATGTGGTTCTAGTCCATCCGGTACTTGGTGTTCATTATCCCTAGCACCTATGTCTTCAGCTGCAATCAAGTTTTCGTTTTCCACATCTTCCAATGGAAGTTCATCAATAGGAAGCTGCTGTTCCACTTCCATTTCGATGGCAGCTATTTCAACAGCCGAAAGCAATTTGTTTACAGATATCGAGCGTTTTTGATCTGCTAGATTCTGCTCATTTATTCTTGTGGCTAGCCCTGAGTACTTAAGTAAGAAGAGACGATGATGTTCTCTCCTTACACTTTGCCCACTTTTCTTTGCCAAAAAATAAAAGCGCATCACATCTCTGTTCATATGGTATGTCCATTTTAATCGCTTCCTTGGTTGTTGAACTTCGGCTTCTGGCACTGGTTGTATTAGGCCATCTACCTCCGGAGGATGTGGTGGTGCTGGATCATCACCAGGTTGAGGAAGAACATCAATTGCCACTGCTTGTTCGTGTGACGCGGCTTCCTCTAACTGCTGTTCATTGCCGTTGTTCTTCCACTCCAAATCAACCTGCTGTTTAATCTCCATTGCTCGATCTTCTGAGATGAGTAGATTAGTCCTGATGTCCTTCACCTTAGCGATAAGATCTCTCAATGCGACTTTCTCTATTTGAGGATACTTTGCGGCAAATTTCGTTCTGAAATTTTGTCCTTTTTTGCGTGATGTTTCAAACTTCGCACTTTCATAATAGAGACGCATCAATTCCTCATTCATTGTGGTATCCCACTTGATGCTCTCCCACGGTATTTCTGTTGAAGTGGTTGGCTGCAAATAGCTAACGCTAGCCAAAGCATCCTCAGCAGACGCAGTTGATGTTTCACTGCTTACCGTATGTCGCAGATGTTCTTGCTGGCCAGCTGTTTGATTAGTGAGATCTGCCTGACCATCTCGCAGCTCACCATCACCACCGTCCCGCATGCTGTGGCCCCCAGCGGTGGCTCCAGGGGCGCCCCGACGATCCTCGGGTAGAGACAAGCGTTTCAAAATTTTTAAAATACTCTCCATTATCATTTATGGGTTTTGGTGTTCCTCTTAGTCACTTTCCTCTTCGTTTTCTGCCTGTCTGGCATGGGAAACCCTGTCAGTAGCAATGCTACGGCCAACATAGCCTTCAAATTCATGAGAGGAAAGCTCAAGCCCTACCGCGACGACAACGCGAGAACACCTTCGGTTATTATTATTTAGAGAAGTTGTAGGCTCCGGAAGCTTCGATCATGATTCCTTAAAGAAACCAATCCCAAAGCTACTGGAACGTGTACGTCATCCGCTTCTGCTCCTTCTGTCCTAGAAGGTAAGCAAGAGCGGGAAATTTACGCGTGATAACATCGGGCAACACTGTTCCCTGGAGTCAGGTCTCTAGCCGCGGATGACCTTACGCGGCAGACAAGACAGTTGGAGATGAAAGTTTCACCTCTGGATACTTTTTTAGAGCTACCAATCTTTGTAGAATTTAAGAGGAACAGTGTTGACGGACCAGGTGGAGTGATCCCAGGAGAACAGCCTTTTGCATCCGGTTCGCGATGAAATGAGCGTGACGCTGGCAAGCCGGAATCTTGTTGAGTTGGCTAATAAATGAAGCTTTCATACCTCCAAGGCAGCCGATTATGAGAATTATAAGATGGACTTTGTAGCCTTGGTACAGCTTACTCAGCTCGAAAAGAAGTGCTTGATATTTCGCCTGTTTTTCTCCCTCCTTTGCCGTGATATTACCATCGGCTGGTGCCGAGAATTCAATCACGTAAATGATCTTGTTCTTCAGATCTTGGAGGACAATGTCAGGCTTCGTAGCACTGATACGTTGAGTGGTGGAGAATGAGAAATTCCAGTAGATCTTACACTGATCATTCTCCACGTCTGACTCGAGTTCCCCCTGGGCGTATGGCAAGACGGGCAATAGATCAACACCATAGAAATGCCTAAGATGGTAATATATCACTTTTAGAGCTGCATTGTGTCTCTCTATGTACGCGCTGCGTGCATATTTAGAGCATCCACTGAGAACATGTCCAAGTGTTTCGGGCTCTAGCTTGCACGCTCGGCAGTTGGTATCGCGTACAGGTATATTCATTATGCGCTCGCGGTAAACTAAGGTGTCTATAACGCCGTCTTGACAGGCAAAAAGAAATCCCTCGGTCTCCGATCTCAATCCAGCAGACTTGAGAAACATGTTGGTCAGACCCATCGAGAGCTCTTCTCTACGTAGGATGCCGTAGAACTTACCATGGAGGGGTTTCTCAGCATGTTCTCTTAGTAGAAGCGTATGTTCTGCTTCCTGTATACGACTTTTGAGCACCAGAGGTGTTAGTGATGCTAGGCCATGTGTAATGTCGCTGGAATCAAATGGGAAGTCAAGTTCCTCTGCGGCCCTATTTGCTGCATGGTATAGAAACACCGCAGCATTGGCGACTTCATGTTGATGTACGAGTCGCATAAGGGAATCCGTGCTTCTTAGAACTGAACAGGCTGTAGCCAGAACCGTTCTTCGATGAAGACACTCTAAGCTTAGCAATCCTCTACCTCCTTTATCGCGAGGGAGATATATTCGAGGTACGGAAGATCTAGGATGAAGACTTCGTTGAATTGTCATCATCTTGCGTGTGCTTCGATCAAGTTGTTTTAACTCATCGACGTTCCATTTTACTGCACCAAACGTGTAGAGCAGTATAGGAACGGCCAGCATATTGGTCGCCTGGATCTTATTCTTTCCAGATAATTCGGAAGCCCAAATTTTTCTGAGAATTTGGCGATACCTTTTTCCAAGGGCCGTTTTCAAGTTATGCACATTTTGGGTTTCCGCTTGCGGTATTCCAAGATATGTATATGTTTCTCCAATACCAAGATGTCGAATGGTATTTCCGCCTATGAGTTGAACATCCTGATCGTCACTGGATGATGTAGTTTCTAGTCTTCCTTGGTGTAGGTGGACGCAGGCACACTTGTCCAGTCCGAAGCTCATGCCAATCGCTTTAGAATACCTATTTACCGCATCTACAAGGATGTTAAGGTCCTTTTTTGAGGAAGCAAAGAGTTTAAGGTCGTCCATGTATAAAAGGTGGTTGACCTTATATTCTCTTCTGCTCGGCGGGCCACATAGGTATCCAGAGCTTTTGCCTCGGAGCACAATAGATAGAGGCAAGAGGGAAATGCAGAAAAGTATCGGACTTAGAGAGTCTCCTTGAAAGACCCCCCTCTTATATGTGACAAAGCTTGTAGTCACTTGTCTTTTGTCAGATGTTATGACAAATCTTATCCGCCACAAGAGCATAAGCTCTTCTATGCATCTCACTATTTTTGGATGCACCTCCATGCACTCAAGGAGCTTGATAAGAAGCTCACGGTTCGTGTTATCGAATGCCTTACGGTAATCAATCCAAGCCATGGACAGATTGCGTCGATACCTGATCGAGTCCTGGGTAATACACCTGTTCTCCCTGCAACCTGCCAGCCCTCTCTTGCATCCACGTTGTTCGACTATTGCACTCCATACCGGCTCGATAGATGTCAATATCCTCTCTTTGAGGATGCCAGTGAATAGCTTGTAGCTGGTGTTTAAACAAGCTATGGGCCTGTAGTTCTTTGGACATGACAAATCTCCGGCCTTAGGGATCAATACCGTGCGTCCTTCCACTAGCCACTGCGGGACGGGTTGTTCTCCGTTTAAGAAAGTAGTAAATATACGAGCTAGATGTTGGTGCGTAGAAGTAAACTTCTTCCACCAAAAGTTGTTGATTTTATCTGGCCCTGGCGCCGAAAAGTTCTTAGTTCTAGCGATAACTTTCTTCACTTCTTCAGCAGTAATTAGTGGACACTCTTCCTCTGGATCTCGTAACCTTTGCCTTTGGCAAAAGTTACGAAAGAGTGATATATCGGAAGCGTCTTCATTTAGCTGATAAGTATCTCCATATACTTGCTCCCAGAAGATTTGAATCTCTTCTCGACTAGGCGGATTTTTAACTACACATGACGCTTTATTGAACAGACGGGAAGGATTAGTAGAAAAGGTGGAATTTTCCTGAATCCACTTAACTCGCCGTTCAAGGCGCTGTTTCGCTGTTGAAAGAGATCTTACTTTTTGCGTCCAGTGCTGCTTGATGGTCGACAGTTTACACTTGTTCAGCGTGTGATTTGCTTTCCTCAAGTTTCGAGCAAGTGCCCTAACTTTTGGAGTGAACTTTTTATTTGCTGTTATGTAGCTAATCACGCACTGAACATTTGATGCATGCCGTCTCGCCGTTTCAATTTTGAACTGAAGCTGTGCAATACGCTCGCGTGTCTTACTCAGACGTACCGAAGTTTCGTTACTTCTATCGTCGCTAAGCAGGGAGACCGCCTTCTCGTAAACTACACAGTTCAGATTCCAGAGATTAACATCTTCGGGGAGCAAATCGCGGAGAGCAGTATTAGCTTCATCTAATTTGTGCATCCTGAGGAAGACTTTTTGGTGGATAGATCTCCTACTTCTCATGTTGACATTATCGGCTATCTGCAAAGGTGGTCTTGCTGGAACGGGTGGAATGTTCGCTGGAGGATGTTGCTCCTCTTCCTGTTGATAAACAGCTTCATATCCGTTTTTTCGCAAGAAGGATACCTGATTATTATTATTATTATTATTATTATTATTATTATTATTATTATTATTATATACGTATTATTCAAGAAGCATAATTATATTCTGAAATATCATAACTCAGGGTGGCCGCTGGTCCGGGAAACCAGGAGATAATCGGAATGTTTTGAGAGCGGGAAATGACAGTGAATTTATTTTTTGATCGGTATTTTTACAAGTTTTTCAAAGAAAAATCTATCCAATCACTTGTTACGAGCCGACAATTACCCCCACTCTACGCCTAATTAGCATATATATAGCGCCGCCTCTCTGAGAAGTTTAGTTCTAGACCTGTACTCATAATCGCAAATAAAGCGCTCGAAGTCAGAGATTGACTTCGAGCTTACACAAAAAAGTCAAATAAGCATTTTTACGCGCAACATTTTGGCGATCCTGCCAGGATTGCATTTTCAATTTCTGTATCCACGGATACAATAGAGAAATCCTGTAAAAGCAATTCTTGTGACGATTCCTGGAAAGGAGTTTTACGGAATTCATTTAAGACGAGAAAGGACAGAATTTTACGAAATTCACTTGAACTCCGGATGTACCTACGGGTGACCCGACAACCTGAAAAGTAGGAAAACGTTAGCTAAAAATAGTTGGTGAATTGAGTAGCCGCTATACAACGTAAAGCCACTGTTTTTCCGAAATTCAAAAATTGAACGAGGCCCGCAATCAGGCGGAAGACGCATCTGCGTAACAACGCTTGGAAGACCGACGACCAGTCATCGGCCAACGCTCAAATCCAGGTTAACAACGAGGAACTCCACGGACTCCCAGCTGCCAACCAGAAAGGATCAAGCCATCCAGCGAATTTAGAAAGAGTAAGCATTGAAATAAAAAACAAAAACAAATCGTATCGAATTGCAAAGAGAATAAGTCCTCCTTGCTGTCTGAGGAAGGTGACTAACGTGAAATCAAAGTTAATTTCACGTTAGGCGAGGCGAAGTTTTGCAATTCCGGTAAGGTATACTCCTGGTGCTCCAGAGCACTGCCTTTCCTCAACAATAATAGAAACCATTACTCTGGAATCAGAGAAATTGTAATGGACGATATCCTTGCATTCCACTGTATTAAAAGACTAAACATCCGAAGTGAGCTATAGCCGCGCGTATCAGATAACAAGAGCGAGACCGATATTTTACGCTGGCATACGCAAAGTATCGAGATAACAACGGTGTAACTTACGTGACTGACGATACTGACGAGACTTCTGATTCATCACACGATCTGATTCCTTTATTCTTTACGGCAATGACCTCTCCCAACAATACTCAACCCACGTCGAGGGCACAATCTCCAACGCACACAGCACCGGATTCTTTATTAACTCTGGATCCCATTCAGCAATTGCGATTGGAAATGCAAGCGTTGAGCCTCGAGAATTCCAGAATGAAGAAAGAACTCGCTACACTCAACGATAAAAATCACAACAGGAGACGGGAAATTAAACAAGTTGCAAAAAATACAGCACTTATAACAGACGACGATTCGGACCCTGACGCTCGAAAAACTGAAGTCCCTAGACGAGGAATAATAGAACAGCTCCCACGATCCACCGAGATTCCGATATTAGAAATTAGACAGTCAACCTCTCAGCAAACTGCATTAACGAATCTAGCACTGTCAAGAAATATGTCAACGGAACGACCCAATGAGCTGCCCACTAGAACAGCCCCTATAATCACTCCCCTAGCACCAGCAAAGGATATGATAAGAACGATTAAAATCCTTAATGGAACTAACGATGCCGGTATCCACGAATGGATAAAAAGCGTAAAAAGAGCTCGTTTACGCTGTGACAATCAAGACCTACATCTTGATTTTGTAATAGCTGAAAAAATTAGAGACAACGCCGAACAAGCTATACGACACATCTCAATAGGAAGTTACGACGAATTATACTCAGCTTTAGAAACTAATCTCGGAATACAAAGCTCAATTGAATTGTGCAGAGCTAAATTGGACGCAATTAGACAAGGAGGAACCACGGTTCAAACTTTTAGCCTTCTTTTCAGAGATGCCTATAAGGACCCTGTGTACGCGGCACAAGCAGAATACCCTTCCGGAACGAAAAGGAAAATGGCCCTAGAGATAGAAGACAACAGCGCGATCAAAAGATTCATAATGAATTTAAGAGACGATATTTCGTCACAGGTTAGACCAATGAAACCTACCACACTAACAAAAGCCCTGCAAGAAGTACTGGAAGCAGAAGCTTGGCAACGAGAAAAAAATAAAGATCGAATACTTAGACAAAGCGAAGTGCCTAGACAAACTACTAAATTCCAACCTCGCCCGATAACAACTAGACCTTCAGCAAATACCACACCCCAACAGGCGAGAGTACCAAACTCGAATTTCCCACTAAGCGAAAGATTAAAGATGTCCTGCCACAAGTGCGGAAAAACTGGTCACTTTGCATCCCAATGTTTTTCAAAACCTCAAAATTTTCAACTGGGACAGTTCCAAAAAAGACCACCGGAAGTGAAAACTATTCAAGAACAACATGAACCCCAAGCAGAATGTTTAGAAGGGGAGGAGATGACAACCGAGGAAATCCAGGAGCACATAAATTACGAGGACCAAGCAGAATATCTAAATTATCCGGAAAATTACAATCAATACATGAAAGAAGAAGAAGCGATGGATCAATATACAAATTATTAGTAGACAGCGGTGCAGAAATCAACATAATTAAGAGAAACCATTTACAGCCCGACCAAGAAACCTTCAAGTTTCATAACAAATTCTCAATGGGAGACAATCACCATGAAAGTACGGAAGCCACTTATCTGCAGTATTTTGGAAAAAACAACTTTTCCACATAGTAGAAGAAAACTTCCCATTATTAGAAGATGGAATAATAGGGTTGCCATTCTTCCACAAATACCCCAGATATGCTATCACAAAAACTGATTTGATAATCGACAAATGGAAACTACCATTGCATTTTGAGGGAGACTACCTACCCGGAAACTCAACAAAAACCTGTAAAATCAAAGTACCCGACGAAGAAAACAAATGATTTGGATAGAAGACCAAAAAGAAATTCCTGATGGGCTATACACGATATACAATAATAAGGTAGAAATACCATATTATAACTATTCCCAGAAACCCATCAAAATACCAGAGGAAATTAAATTCAGCAGAATTACGTCTGTAAGATCATGAGACGTAGATCTTGTCCAAAAAGGGGGTGATTACCCTTCAAACTACTTCAAACGATTGGAAAAACTTCAAAATTGCCTGAACCTAAAACATATTGAACCAAAAATTAGAGAACGGATAAAAGAAATCGTGACTCAATACTCAGAAGTCTTTACTTTAGATGGAGACCCCCTACCCTGTACAAATCTAACTGAACATGGAATAATCTTGAACTCAGGAAAAATTATCAACTTAAGATCCCATAAACTACCGGAAAAACACAAGGAATTCGCACTCAACGAAACAAGTGAATTACTGAAAAAAGGTATAATAAGAGAGTCCCAATCACCTTTCAATTCACCACTATGGATAGTCCCTAAAAAAGGAAGAAAGCTTAGAATGGTAGTAGATTATCGTCAGATTAATAAAGACATTGATCAGGATGCATACCCTCTCCCGGTAATAGACGATATTCTTGACCAGTTAGGAAATGCAAAGTTTTTCTCAGCCTTCGACCTTAGTGCAGGATTCCACCAAATCCCCATAAAGGAAGAGTGCAAAAAATGTACAGCATTCTCTATTATACAAGGGCATTTTGAATATAATAGGATGCCATTTGGTCTAAAAAACGCACCCGCTACCTTCCAACGTATGATGGACAATGCGTTCAGAGGACTAATTGGGAAAGAATGTTTCGTTTACATTGACGATATTGTAATATTTGGCAAAACATTAGAAGAACATAACAAAAATTTAGTAACTGTCCTGGAAAGAATAAAACATTTAGGCTTGAAATTAGAACCATACAAATGTGAGTACCTATGCAGTGGCGGCTTAAGGGGGGAACCCTTCAACGGGATTGGCTTCTAAAAAAAAAAAAAAAAAAAAAAGGTCATCGAAGTAGGAGTTGGTGGAGAAGCCGCCCCGGGTGCCAACCCATGCTACGCCGCTACTGTGCCTACGTCCAGAACTAGAATACCTAGGCCACCTGATCACCGCGGAAGGAGTTAAGCCAAACCCCATTAATATCAAAGCAATCCAAGAATTCAAGCAGCTGAAAACACCTAAAGACGTGCAATCATTCTTAGGATTAGCCGGATATTATAGGAAGTTTATAAAGAACTTTTCATCTATAGCTAGATTTTTTATTGGACTCCAAAGTGTGAAGAAGCATTTGAAAAATCGAAAAACGCATTAACAACATCACCAGTATTGAGATTCCCCGATTTTAAAGAAGTATTCACTCTAGCAACCGACGCATCGAATCAAGGATTAGGCGCAGTGCTATCCCAGGCCGGACATCCTTGCTTATTTATCAGCAGAACCCTTAATAAAGCAGAAGAAAATTACAGTACCTCAGAAAAAGAACTCTTAGCTATAGTATGGGCAATGAAATGGTTACGTCAATACTTGCTAGGAAACAAGTTCAAAATCTAAACTGATCACAAAGCACTCATTTGGTTACACAATGTGAAAGACCCTAGCTCGCGACTCTTACGATGGCGATTACGGCTAGAGGAATATAAGTATGAAATAGAATATGTTAAAGGAAAGGAGAACAAACTAACAGACTGCTTAT
The DNA here is from genome assembly GCA_932178445.1 of Andricus quercusramuli. Classification (NCBI taxonomy): domain Eukaryota; kingdom Metazoa; phylum Arthropoda; class Insecta; order Hymenoptera; family Cynipidae; genus Andricus; species Andricus quercusramuli. Next base: position 14,361 of record CAKNXH010066274.1, on the reverse strand, counting down.
CCAGAGTATTTCCAATCCACACCAGCGACATTCTACAACAAGCGCTAGACGGAATAGATTTGACTACCGACGATGAGCTATCAGAAAGCGAAATTTTGGGTACACCGGTTAAACGCCCCACTATCATCAAGGACGAAATACTACAAGAAAAAATTGAAATCCCATTCAGAAGAATGTGCGAATCAGTAGCAAGTAACGACGATCCCAATTATTCATCTGGATCCGAAACACCCCAACAAAATGAACTTTACAACGATTTTATGACATGGCGATTGAACTCAACGCAAGGAAAATTAAAAACAAAACCCAACGCCGTCGGAAAACTCTGGAAAGTAATAAATAAAGAAGACATGCCAAAATATAATGAAGAGGATTGGTTACGGAAACTAGGCTGGTTCATCGATGAAACTATGAGCAAAAAACTGACATTGATAAGATTTATATTCGGTAACCCACTATTTACACCAATGGAAAAGGAACTGATACAGGAAATGATGGAATACCTATCTAACTTGTATCCCCACTTAGGATTTCATATATGCTTTAACAATACCCGAGATTTAACGAAAGAAGAAAAAACTAATAACGTTAAAGAAGCGCATGCGGAACATCTTGGGGAAAAGAATACCATTGAAAAAGCGAAGAAAATAGGACAATGGATAGGTATGGATGAAGACATTAAAAAGTACGTCAAAACATGCCCCATCTGCCAACTCCAAAAAACTACAAGAATCAAGAACCAAGCTGAGGGGATTATACCAGACATTCCTCTGAAACCCAATGAAAAAATAGCCCTAGATATATACGGCCCATTACCCGAAACAGTAAAAGGTAACAAATATATTTTGAGCCTACAAAATAGATTAACCCGGTATACGGTGTTAATCCCGATGGCTAATGAGACAACTAGTTCAATAATAGAAGGGCTGCTCGATCACTACATCTACATCTTTGGAGCACCCAAAACAATCCTAACAGACCAGAGACAAAACTTTCTATCAGAAATGATGCAACAGTTTGAAGAAGCATTACACATCACTCATTTAAAAAAACAGCTTTTCATCCGCAGTCCAACGGTAACATCGAAAGAATGCACTCCACCCTAGGGAACCTAATCAAAACAAGCATTTCAGAAAGAAATAATGAATGGGATGACAATTTGAAATTTATTAACTTTGCAATCAACACAATGAAGAACCAAACAACAGGATTTTCACCCTTTGAGCTTATGTTTGGAAGAGAAGCTAACATACCCTCATCGGTAGCGTGTTCACCAACCCTGACGTATCCGGAATTAGTGAGAAAGTGGAAAAAGAAACACGAAGACAACCTACGAAGGGCTAGAGAAAGAATAGAAATAGAAACAGAATAACGAAGAAAAGACTTGACGAGAATATCACTCACAAACACCCCCTATACAAACCAGGAGACACAGTAAAAATCATTAACAATACTAAGTCTAACAAACTAGACCCCTCTTGGAAAGGCCCTTTTGAAATCATTGACTACTTAGACAATAATAATTTACGAATAAGAAATAAGGACAAAATTATCCGAATTCATATAAATCAGACAATGCTCTATTTCACAGGCGATAATGACACCCTTCTGGACCCTCCTGCTGTCCCTAGCACCGATCATCAGTGCTAACTATACCCTTCAAAAAATTCAAGGGAACGTCTGCATCGAGGAAATCTCTAAAGTACACTTGTTTCATGAAAAGTGGAAAATGGTTATAGCTATCAATATGACATCCACCGAAAACCGGATTAAAGCCATCGACACCACCATTACTATGGCAGAACTAGCCTGTAACAAGAAATGCACACCTTATTATGAACTCCAATTGGTTAGGAACCGCTACAATAGACTAACTAGTAAAAACAATATCCTGCACAAGTTATTAGGCAAACAACGTCAAAAAAGAGGATTAGCGAATTTTGTGGGTGATATATCCAAAACTCTGTTCGGAACATTGAGCGAATCCGACCTGAAACAAATTAACACCGAATTCGACACAATTTATACAGATAACAAAAACATAGCTAGCATCCTGTCAAATCACACAAAAATACTTAAATTAATCTTAGACTCCTCGTTAACGGACCATAAATGGATAACTGCCAAGGAAAATACCGACAGACAGTTTGTAAAAAACCTCACTTTCGGACTCAATGCTGCAAGAAAGAATAGTTTTGTCAACTCAAAATGAATATTAGCAGCAATACTATTAGATGAAACAAACGAGGATATTGAAACAGCGATCAACGCCATAAACGATGGAAAGCATGGGATAATACACCCTCAAATTTTAACACCAAAGATGTTGAAAGAAACCATAAAAGAATTCGAGACAACTCAAAGTACGCGCTACCATTTTGACAATGAAGAAGAAAACTACCAGCACATCATAGACATCAGTACCCTCTCCGTAGCAGTAATCCAAGGCCTATTTACATACATACTGGAGATACCGGTAATTGAGAAAGAAGAAGGTTCCTTGCAAAGAATAATCCCTATCCCTATACAAGTAAATAAAGTACACATATCAATAGTCCCCGACTATGACATGGTCATTAAATACAGAGACTCTTACGTGCCCACCGACAGACAGACCATTGATAAATGTAAACAGATAGATATATATAAAATATGTAGAAGAAACCAACCTAATGTCAAGTTAATAGACAGCGAATCTTGCGAAGGCAGTTTACTTAGAAGATACTCAGAAACCAAATGTAATCAGTCACCTTACCTGCTGTATAACAGCTACGATACCCTGGAATTAGAAAAATCATATGAAACTCATATGACACGATGGCTAAATGTAACATACGAGATAAATTTTGAACAAAAAGACATTGACAGCTTAGAACAAAAATTAGTACAACTTCCAAAACAAATATCACACGAAGAACTTAAGCAAGCCAGAATTAGCCTAGACGACACTGAAAATATCTTACATACTATTGCCACCCACAGAATGCTCAGTACTTGGAAAGAAAATAGTTTAGAATGGTTACAATATTTAGGTTACGCTGCATTAGGACTAGGAACTCTGTATACTTTAGGTAAATTAGGCATCCTCGATTGCATAAAGGAATGCTTTCCGAAAACAATCAAATTATTTAGTAATAGAAATAAAGTAATCCACTAATCCCATATTGTAACGTACCAAACCCAACCAACTCCCGAATCATTGTCAAACTACGAAACATGTAGCATAGTTCAAAAAACCAAACCTTTGAAGATAAAAAACAAAACTTAGAGACTAAGTTCAATCTAAAAAGGGGGTTGTTACGAGCCGACAATTACCCCCACTCTACGCCTAATTAGCATATATAAAGCGCCGCCTCTCTGAGGAGTTTAGTTCTAGACCTGTACTCATAATCGCAAATAAAGCGCTCGAAGTCAGAGATTGACTTCGATTGACTTCGATTGACTTCGAGCTTACACAAAAAAGTCAACTAAGCATTTTTACGCGTAACACACTTGAAATATCACAAATTTCATGCCACAAGATATATAATGCAATTTAAAATAAGTTTCATTTCAACTTTTTTCTTAAATGCTAAGTTGAGTTTTTAAATTTTTCAATTATGAAATCATTCAGTTTACAATGTGGAATTCTAAAATATTTTACGATCAAAATTTTCCATTTTACATCTTTATTTTCAAGGTTACATTTTCAATTAAAAGAATGTTAGAATGCAGTGTTTAAGACTTACACAATACAAGATTAATATCTTTTGAAACTGAAATTTTCTGACAAAAAATATTCTAAGTTGATCAGCTGTAAATATAAATTGAATAATGATTTTAAAAATTGAACTGTAGTTCGTATATTCGCAATTGAACAATAATTGATTGATTTTGTAGGGCGATTCTGAATCTGATAATATTAAACAACTTACAGATTGTGACGTTGAAAATTGAACTGTTTCAATTCGAAAGCCTTACCCATGTGCGAATTGACCGTCGGTCCATGGTCGGGCCAACCATCGGACGATCGGTCCAACTTTGTGCGCTACTGGTCGGGCCAACCAGATAAACGATAGCGGTCAACCGCTATTTGGCTTCTCAACGTCGGCCCGAAATTTGGTCCCATATGTGGGCCATCTATCAAGATGATGTCGGCCTAACCTTGCACAACAATGTGGGCCGACTTTGATTTTTGAGTGTTCATACTAAACAGGTGGAAATACACAAAAAGGTATTCAAAAAATAAATAATAATTTATGGCGAGTACTTTGACTATCAATGTTAACGGTCCTGCTTAGAATGAATACATATATTACATTTTTGAACATTATATTACAAATAAAATTTCTAACGCTACGGGGTTCTGAACCTACATCTATACCTGAATCTATCGCCTGGCAGTCGGGAGTCTTACCCATTACTTTATACCTACAGAATTGAAAATCAATGGAAAAAACATCCTCATAAGCCACAGCTCAAAGCAGTTGAAAAGAAACAATTTTTTAAACTCTTTTTTTTCTCTTTAATTGTTTTATTATTATGCAACATCATGTAGATTTAAAATAAATTAACTGTTAGCGGGAATACAATTTTTGTTCTAAAATTTGTTTTCAAAAATTTCTTATCAAAAACATTTTTTCAAACAATTTTTTTTCAAACATTTTTTATACAATTTTTTTCGAACATTTTTTATTTGGCGCCCACTTTGACTAATTTTTCTTGGAGTAATATTTTGGTTTTTCGTGTTTTAGGCCATTTTACAACTTCTGATAATGACATAAAATGTCATTTTTAATGAGCATTTGAAATTTGCATCGACGGAACTTCGAAATTTTATCGCGTACTGCGACAATTCACAATTTTTTTAAACTGTCGTGTAACGTTTTGCTTTTTAGGTGTTCCAGACTATTTCAAAACGATTAAGAATTACATCAAATGTAAATTTTCCAGAACATATACATTGATTTTAAACGTTACATAATACAAAACATGAAATTCAAACAACAAATTGAAGTTACGCAAATAAAAAATATTTAAAGATGAAAAATAATAAATTCTATAATATTATTATTATAAAAATTACTACACTGCGATGTAAGAATGTTACTTGGTGTAATAATTTTTTAAATTATTTTTGGCAATACCCACCTCAAAAATTGACTTGACGTTTGCATACTTCTAAATTGTGCCTAAAGGAACTTATTTGAGCAGACTGTGTGCGAACAATTGTCACGAATGCGCAGTTTGAAGATGGCTTACTGTAGGCACTGGCGAAAAAGATGCGCATGCGCACTTTCGAAATAAGGTACTTTAGACACTGGCATAGGTAACTTTGAACACTGGCGTTGGTATCTTCTTAAAATAAATTTAGATTCAACTCGAACAAATCTTTTAATGATTGTCCACGGCAAAAGAGCATAGGCGCCAACATTTTTTTTGCATAATTTTTTTTTCAAACATTTTTTTTCAAAAAAATTTTTTCACAAAAATTTTTTCTCTAACAAAATTTCTTTACTTCACTCTATGCAATATAAAATTAGTGCTTTTCGTTACCTTCTCCTAAAACAACTTTTTCGGACGGGCGTTGCAAAAAATAGCGTGTGATACACGTGGGTATTATAGTTTTAAAATAAATAAAATACATCGCACATCAAACAATTTTACAAATGCAATCAATAATGTTAATAATACAAATTTCCTAATTTATGCTTTCGATAAAATTGGAAATGTTTCAATTTTTATGAATTAACCATTTTAACAATAATTCTAGTTAAAATTATAGTAATAATGATTATTAATATTGAAAACTATGCTTCTTACTTATGTATTCATGCTTCAAACAATGCATCTCACGAAGTGCGACGCACGTGCGCCGCAAATCATGCCTATCACGAAGTGCGACTCATATGCCTCGCACGATTGTTATCTGGGTCCATCCATCTCGCCATCTCTTTCTGTTATTATGGTTATGGTCCTGACTCCTGACTCGTGATGAGCCTAATAATGATGGGATATTGGGGGTTCAAACTGCCGGGACAAGAATATACCTGCCTATACTGTGATCTTAAGTTGGTCTTTTTTGACGAGGGCGGTTATGTGATCTCTACTTTACCGACGTTGAAATGCTCCAAAAATAATGACAGGTTACTTGCTTGCAGATACTTATTTTTTTATTTGCAACGAATGTGCAAGTGTTATTGTATATATTGATTTTTTGAATGTTCAGACGACTTAGTCCAAAATTTGTGTCAGTTATCAACATACGTGAATCAGAAAATCTGAAATGCATCAAACTAAGCATTACCTGCTTGTGCTGAAACTCGAATGGTAATATCCTATTTTATCAATTTATAAATGAAATTTCCTTCAAATTATAAACATATTGATGTATAAAAACGTTCTCTAGTGATTTTTATTTAATCGTTCAAATTCTAAACACGATATCTCAATCCGTGTTGACGTAGCGAGCACCGAAAAAAATAAAAATAATTTTACACATTTGAGGAGCTTACTTTCAAAAGGGCACATATCCACTTATGGTTTTTGTTGGGAAATCGACAAAAACGTTTTACAGCATTGATAAAAGAATTGGGTTTTCTGGGTTCCTACACTGTTTTGGTCCTAGGCCACGTACCCAAATTACCAGAAGTTTGCATTCTCATTATCTCTTTATCTCATTATCTCATTCTCTCATTATCCAGAGACTGGATGCATGCTCTTTTGGTAGCAAAGCAAATGTTCAACTCGCTTTTAATATAGGATAGAAAGCTTTTTTGGAGGAAACTGATACATAGGTTGATAGGGCTTATCCTAATGATATGATTAATGCAGAAAAACAAAAAATTTTCAAAAGTGGATTTATGCCCTTTTGAAAGTAAGCTCCTCATTCATTTTTTACATGGAAATTTTGTTTCAAAATTATTACCATTCACATTCGTTGCACATTTGTTGCAACGTTACGATGCACATTCGTTGCACATCAAAAAATAAGTATCTGTACACACGTAATCTGTCATTATTTTTGGAGCATTTCAACGTCGGTAAAGTAGAGATCACATAACCAAGCTCGGTTATGAAATTTTCCACATTTATTTTTTACATGGAATTTTTTTTTTCAAAATTATTACTGAAACTAAATGTACAAACGAATTTTATTGTCTCGTTTTCCATATTCTAAATTTTGAGAGCAATACATCATTGCGTTTGGACATGGTGAACACCAAAAAAAAATTTCATAACCAGCAAGGACTGTTTTGGTCACGTGATCACCGGAGAGCATGCCCTTAAAGATATGTAAATATATCCTAAAATAAAATGATTCAAATTACAAATGATATTTAGTGGCAAATGGTATGGCGAATGGGGACGAAGAGGGAGAGTACACATATGTAAGTAAGGTGGGGGTATCGGTGATAGATTATGTGGTCATGAATATGCAAGGATGGGAGGAGACGGAAAAATTCGCAGTAGAGGGGAGGGTGGAATCAGACCATCAGCCATTAAGTCTGTGGATAAGAAGTGAGGGTGGCGGAAGGCAAGGCAGGGAAGAAGTCTCGATAGGGGAGAGGGCGACCTGGACGAGGGAGGCGATAGAGAGGTACCAGGAGGAGCTAGGAAAGGTACGCTTTGGAGGGGAGTCGGTGGAAGAGATATGGGAGGATCTGAAGGAGAAGGTGAAAGGTTGTGTGCAAAAGAAGGTATTTAGAAAGAAAAAGAAAGGAATGGTGAAGCCGTGGTGGGATAGGGAATGTAAAAAGATGAAGAGGAAGGTGAAGAGGAAGTACAAGAAGTGGAAAGAGGGCAATGCGAGACGGGAGGAGTACGTAGAAATGAGGAAGGGGTTTAGATTGGTGTGTAAGAGAAAAGAACAGGAAAAGGAGAAAGATCTGAAAGAGGAGTTAGCAAATGTTAAGACAGAGGGGGACGTCTGGAAGATAATAAATAGGTTTAGGAAGCGAAGGGCGGGGGTTAGCGAGAAGATAGGGAGGGAGGAGTGGAGAGAGTTTTTCAAAGAATCATTCCAGGGCTCGGATTCAAGGAAGACGGATGGGGGAAGTAAAAGAACGGGGGAGGTAGAGATGGAGGAGTTGAATGACGAGGAGATAGAGAAGCAGATAAGGAAGTTGAAAAGGTCAAAAGCAGCAGGGCTGGATGGGGTAGAGAACGAAGCATGGATGTTTAGTACACAAGAGGTTAGGGAGAGGCTGAAGGAGGTAGTGAAGAAAGTATGGAGGGGCGAGGGATTCCCAGGAGGGTGGAGAGGAGGGTTAATAGTGCCACTGTATAAGAAAGGGGATAGAGATAGGCAGGAAAATTATAGAGGGATTACGCTAATGAATACGGCGTATAAGGTATACGCGATGGTGGTGGCAGAGAGACTGCGGGAGGATGTCGAGGGGAAAGGAATATTGCCGGAGACGCAGGCGGGATTTAGGGCGGGTAGGAGTACTATCGACAATATCTACGTGCTGCAGCACTTGGTGGATAGAGAATTAGCGAAGAAGGGGACGAGAGTGTACGCGTTTTTTGTAGATCTCAAAGCCGCGTTTCCATCGGTGGATGGGGGGAGGCTGCGGGAGGCAATGGAGGATAGGGGAGTAGAGAGAGGCCTCATTGAAAGGGTAAGGGAGATATATGAAGAGACCAAAGACAAGGTAAGAGGAGGGGAGGGGATTTTGGAGGGATTCTGGATGGATAGGGGTCTAAGGCAAGGGTGTCCACTTAGCCCAACGCTTTTTGCGATTTTAATTGCGGATATGGAAAGTAAGCTGGAGGCCGGGGTGGTAGGAGGAGTCAGGATAGGAGGGGTTAGAATTTGGTCACTAGCGTATGCAGATGACATAGTGTTGATGGCAACCAGCGAGGAGGCCTTAAAGGAGATGATGAAGAGGTTGATAAGATACCTGGATGTAAAGGGGTTAGAGCTGAATGCGGAAAAGTCCAAGGTTATGGTGTTCAGAAAAGGAGGGGGAAGGGATAAGGGAAGGGAGTGGAAGTGGAAGGGAAAGGCGTTACAGGAGGTGAAAGAGATTGTGTACCTGGGCTTCGTGTTTCGAAGGAATGGGGGAGTGGATGTTCACATAAAAGAGAGAGTGAGAAGGGCAAATGTGGTGATGAGGCAGGTGTGGGGGTTGGGAAAGAAGTTATTCGCAGATGATTTTGGAAGGAGAATGAAATTGTTTGATTCACTAGTGATGAGTGTGCTATTGTATGGGGTAGAGGTGTGGGGGTGGAAGGAAAGTGAAGAGGTAAATAGAACGCAGGAGAGGTATGTAAAGTGGACCCTGGGGTTGGCAATGAACACGCCTAATTATATTGTCAGGAGGGAGACGGGGAGAACGAGCGTAGGGATTCTAGCTGGGAGCAGGGCGTGTAAATATGAGGAGAAATTTTTGGAAGAGGGGGAAAGTAGGCTGGTTCGGGAGCGTTGGTGGGAGAAGGAGAATAGGGGAGGGGGTGGGAAGATGGAGGCGGAGAGGGAACGGTATTTTAGAATGAATGGACTGCAGATGGATGAAGTGAGAAGGATGCACGAGGAAGGAAGGAAGGTTTATGACTTGGTTAAGCAAAACAGCATGGAGAGAGAGAAGACAGAAGGGGAAGAGAGAATAAGAGAGTCAAGATTTAACGGGAACTATGTGTGGATTATGCCAAGGGCAAGAGCGCAATATTTGTGTGTGAAAGGAGAGAAAGGAAGTCAGGAACTTATAGCGAGGATGAGGTGTGGGTGTATGGAGGGTTTCAATAGGTTCTGGCTCTCTCGGGAGAAGAGGATGTGTGAACTGTGCGGAAAGGGGGATGCAAGAGTGGAGCACTGGTTGGAGGAGCGCGGGGAGGTGGAAAGAAGTGAGATAAGCATGGAGGCATTGTTGCATGAAAAGGGGGGAAAAAGGGCAGTAGCATGGGTGAAGGGAGTGTTGGGTAAGATGGAGATGAAGAGAAGGAAGGAGGAAGAGGAGTGGAGAAGGAAAGATTGTAAATAGGAGAGAAAGTAGACATAAGTAAGATGTATATATTGTAAATAGTAGATAAGTAATAGGTATTAGCTGCGAAAACAGAGGTTGGCAAGCGAGGCAATGCGAAAAAGTAGGGACATGCGAGGAAGGCAAGGCGAGGAAGGCAAGGCGATACGAGCGTGCAGCTTAGAGATAAGGAATGGATGGATGTTAATTTTTAAGGGTTAGTTTTAAGAAAATTCTGTAAAAATGGATGTGTAAGCAAGTCAATTTTTTTGAGGCCAGCAGGCTGAAAAATAAACGTTTATCTATCTACAAATGATATTTACTTACGCTCTCATCAGCATTTCCAGGAGATCCAAAAAGGGCATCCTCATCGTCCACAAGGGGATGTGTTCCACTTAAAGTGTCGTCATAATCATTTTGCACTTCGTTTTCCAATTTATCGGGTTTTTGCTCATCAGTAGTGTACGAAATATCATCAGATTTTTCAAAGTTTTTTTGGATTACTTCATCGCTAGAACTTTCGTCTTCGACCATTTCTTTCGAGATGAATGCTTTTATATATTTTTTTACAACACCACTCGTCCCTGGTTGGTTCTCAAAATCTTCATCCTCCGAAATATCCTCTGGCGACGGAGCTGGTTTTTTACTTTTGCTCTTCGTTGATTTTTTTTCTATTTGGTCTCGAGGGCCGCCTTAGCTCTGTTTTTTTTCCTAAGTGCGTTGTTAAATTAGACATATTCTTATGTTGATCCTGTTCGGAATATTTTGTCTGAATTATCCAATACTCGTATATTTCTGGAAAGAATGAAATCTCTAATATTTTTGTTGTCAATATTCAAACGTATATGATTCAATTATTTGACTGTAAAATAAAAATTACTTTTAAGTGCTGTCAACTTCTTCGTATCAAGGGCTAGTCTCGCAGGAATGTCCCTTTGCCTGTGAGCATTGCTCATGGTGCCAGTAACGCTTGATTGATGCAAGACTTCATTCGTGAAAATGGCCGTAGCCATTTTTGAGACGAAAGTGTCAGGCGAAACACTACGAAAACGTGCGTAATCGTAAGTATGTTTCTCGATCCAGATTCATTCTCCAGCATTAATCTAAGTAAAATATGAATTGTATAAGATTATTACAAGTACCGTTTTTAAAGCACTTTAGTAATAGTAGTGTGAAACTTTGAAAATGTAAATAGAAGAAGATCGGTAAGAAAGTAGTATTTTTTAATGAATTTATTCATGCCCGATCCAAAGATAACACAAAAAATTCAACAGAATCACCTTATTCACATTACAAAATCAATTTTCAGATTGAAAAGTAAATTGTCCTGTTCAAAATGTTCTTTTTACTACAAAATTTATCTGTATGATTGAAAATTAAACATTACTTGGTTGAAAATGAATGTTCATTGCTTAAAACCCAACAATGAGTTTTTTTCTTGAAAAATCTAGTATTTATTAACAATTTTGAATATTTATTTAAAATAGTATATTGCGTGACGAGGGTCGAAATCGTTGCCCCGGCCCGAGTCATGCATACAATTTTTCATCACATCGATAATCGAAAATTCATCTTGGGATGCCTGTCGAGCGGGTCGACAATCGAATTTTCAACCCTAGGGAAGAAAGTGACAGATCAAACAACGGCATTTACATTTATCTGTCACTTTCTTCCCTAGGGTTGAAAATTCGATTTTCGACCCGCTCCACAGGCACTGAAAGACGAATTTTCGATTGCGGTATGATGAAAATTAATTTTCATTGCTGAAAAGCCAACTAATTTACATATATGGAATTAAAATCTAAGTTTTTATACCTTTCGACTTGTGCGATCGATATAGCCTACGGGTAGTTCCTCGCCATTTTTCATCGTAAAATTTAAGTCTTTGTCAACTTTTCCTGCTGCATGTTGAATTGCACTTTAAAATAAAAAAAATAAAATTGCAGTAAATATTTTTGTATCATAAATGAAGATACTTTTCAAAGGAGTGTTATACGCGGCTCGCATAGAGCGAGACTCTTTCATTGGTAGATTTAAAACACTCTCGCAGACGACGTTTATTCATTCAATAGGCAACCATTTTAAATTATTATACCTAGTAATTAGACCCGCAAGTTAAAAAGGGAGAGAAATAGGTACTCCATGAAGTGACGTCAGTAGTGACGTCAGCAAGGCGCATGGCGAGTAGAGGCGAAAGTCGCGAGTAGAGCGCCCTCGAAACTCGACGCGCGCATCTCCCACCAACGATTTTCTAACCTCTCCGCTCGACTCCCACGCAACGCCCACGCAGCCTCCCCGTTAAAAGGGCGCGCACGAGCCCAGAACGACATAAGTGTTTGGGAGCTGGATGCCAGAACCCTCTCACTTAAACCCTACAGCTGGATGCCAGCCATAGGTACCTACAGCTGGTTGCCATCCCTAGGTTTCTACCGCAAGCCATTGTCGTGCACAACAGATCTCTCTCTCTCTCGACCGCCAGAGTCCTCCAGCTGGATGCCAGCCAGAGGACAAATGTCGACGCATCGCCTTCGCCCTCTTGTGAGGAAGCAACGACGAACTCCGACGCCTTACTTTCCACCTTACTTATCTGTATTTCACCATGGTAAGAATAAAACATAAATAAATGAAATTTGAAAACACACAATTCTAAGTTTTTTTCTGGTCACTTAACTTCTCCCCCGTCTTTCCTCCGCTAACGGTTTAGCTGGCATACCAGCCTACCCGTTTCCGCGGAGACAGCTGGCATACCAGCCCTCTCAGCCGATACCTCTTTCCACCTCCCTTGAATTAATCCTCTCACTCCCTCCTCTTGTAGTCCCTAGATCACTCTTCCAACCGGCTATCTCTTTCTATCTTACGAGATAAACGCATCACTCCCCCTTTCCAGCTCTCTCGACATTTATCCTCTCACTCTCCTCTGGTACTCTCCAGATAACTCCTTTATCCGCTATCTCTTTCCCTCCTACGATCACACCCACCTTTTACCTACCTTGAAGCCTATCCACCATACATCCCTTCTTTACAGAGATGACAATGTTCCCTCTCACTCTCTCCTATGGGTCCCCTACCTCTCCTATCTCTTATTATCTAACGAGATAATTCTTTCTCACTCTTTCTTAGTAGAAAAACATCCTTTACCCCGACGTATATCCTTCTTACTACATCCAACAAATCCCACCCATAAGTAAGGAGCATATCAAGAGTTGTTTAGTTATACATACTTTCAACCATACCGGACCAAACTAATTGTTTCTTTTGATATTCCGCATCAAGAGCTCTGACAGCTCTATTCCCCGTTTCCAAAGCAATAATTTTTTGCTTCAATTGAATTTCACTATCAATGACTTTTGTGACCTTCGTTAGAGCATCATCCTCTACGGAAGAAGACAATTTTCCTTTTTTTGGTTCTGGCCATGGATTCTAAAAAATTCAATAAATGTAAATGTAATCGAAATAATTACATTGAAATATTTGAAAAAACTTATTATATTAGATATTTCAAAAAGGAGTGCAAGCTAAATGGAAACAGAAAATTGACATCAATATAACTTGCAGATATTGAAATCACTCACGGATTTTCTGGAAGCATTTTCTGTATTTTTTGCCTTATTCGTACAGCTTAATAAACTTACCGACTCTCCCTATTTAAAAAGAGAAATGTTTATTCATTATTTTCAAATAAAATTGCGCACTTTATAGGAATAATAGACCAAAATTTAATTAATGTATACAAACTAAAATAATGATGAATGTTGAATATTATTTACCAGTTTTAAAAGTTTCACTTCTTGAACCTTTGGCTTCCCGAACATATAATTTTTACCGTCCTTGCTAATCATTTCTTCTGAATTTTTCAGCATATCAGACTGATTCTGCAAAAGTTAAGACATATTCATTCAGCCGTTCTTTTATATTATAATTCAAAACTATTACTTGATAATAAACCCACTATGACGTTTAATTTTTTCAATTGTTACATTACATTTTTCCAGCTGTTTGTCACACTCCTGTAAAAAAGAAATGTTCTTCACACTAGCGAGGACTGTTGGGAAAGGCTTTTTACCAACTTATATGGAGCAAACTTTACCCTGTGCTTTTTTCTCTGCTTCTCAATATCTTCTATGGATTCTATAATATTGTTATTTGATAAAAATGTTATATCCCCCACGGGTGCCCTGAGGTTAATTTTTTTCGAAAGTCTTGTCACTTCGAAAATCATTGCAGATCTAGATTCTAGATCATTTTTTACGTTCAAACACGCAATGAAGGAAATCGCAGATAGTGCCGTCTTTTTTTAAGGCCACTTTGAAAAAAAATTGTTCACAAATTATAATACTTTTTAAGACACATGCATGATTTCAGCCCTTTTCGACGCCTATGAAGCGGGGCTAAAGCTCCACTTTTTACTCCCTAGGGA
>CAKNXH010066264.1:0-18065 GCA_932178445.1 Andricus quercusramuli | reverse complement strand
ATCGGAGTTCAATATAAAGTTTACAGAATTCTTGTAGAGTTATTCTAGGTTTGTTCTAAATTAAATCCTGAAAGTTATACAGAATATAGAAAATTTGTTCAAGGTTCGCTCTCTTTTTTTTCCGTGTATATTATCCTGTTCCTTAGAAGGCTATTTAGCCCTAGGGACTTTTTTGAATAAATACAAATACAAATACACACATGCACCCACACACATACACACATGCACACATATATACACTGGATGCACAATGTAATGGGTCGGCTTGTGACTATTTCAAGAATGTTTCCCCATCTCTTATTTCTGCATGAAACCAAAAGAGAGGGTTATATTCAGCGAAATGTTCCAGTTTTAGTAAATTAGGTATTTTAGGTTGAGGGGGAGGGGGAATCCAAGATATCTGCACGCTGAGGGCCAAACAATAATACTAATTGTATGGGACAAACCTTCACATTTCTAATAGCTTGGAAAAAAATGATGTTTCACCATAATGGTATTTAAATATTATTTTTTATTCTTCAGCGGCATTTCCATCTATTAATAAAAAGGATAGTTTTGTTTTGTATCAATTTTATTATTCAGTGGTAAAGCTTCTGAAAAATGAAGAATAATATCCAAATACAATTATGGTAGGGTGACCAGATCCGTGATACAAAAAACCAGGATAGCATTTATTTAGTGGCCTTTTTTTTAAAGAAAAAAGAAAAAAAGGACTTTCTGCAGGCAAGCTGCCTGTCACTGCCGGCAAGCAGAGGTATGAAAAGGCCATGAAACTACGCGTGTCCCGCAAAAACAGGACGTCTAGTCACCCTACTTATGGTGACATAGTATATTATGCATCTAGGAGGGGAAGAGGCGCAGTCATGATTTCAGTTCATACCTATTTCAGCATACAGACATGATTTCAGTCCATATTATATTTAGAATAAAGAAGCATGAAATTTATGTTTACTTAATTTATGGTAATTTTAAAGGTGATTCATGGTGACTTACCATAAATTGCCCAAAATTCAATTTGAAAATGTCTATAAATTTGCGGAAACTCATGACAATTTTCGGTCATTCATGGTAATTTTACAGGTTGTTATGGTAACTTACCATAAATTACCAGAAATTCATTTTTCTCAAGTTATGGACTTCACGGGATTCACGGAGTTCAAGGAATTCAAGAATTTCACGGAATTTACGGCATTCATAGAATACAATGAGTTCATGGAATTCGAAGAATATATGGACTTCATGAAATGGAAGAAATACCTGGAATTCATGGAATATAAGAAGTACACGGAATTCTTAAAACTCATGGAATTCAGGGAATTCAGGGAATTCATGGCATCAAAGGAATTCATGGAATTCATGGAATTTAAGGAATTCATGGAATTCATGGAATTCATGGAATTCAAGGAATTCAAGGAATTGATGGAATCGGACTAATTAATGGATTTTAAGAATTCCATGAATTTCTTGAATTCCATGAATTCCTCGAATTACCAATTCCTTAAATTCCATCAAATCCTTGAATTTCATCAATTCTACGAATTCCTTAAATTCCATAGATTCCTTGAATTCCCTGAATTCCATGAATTTCCTGAATCCCATGAATTCTTCGAATTCCGAGAGTGCCCTGAACTCCGAGAATTCCCTGAACTTCGAGAATTTCCCGAAATCCAAGAATTCCATTAATTCAGTGAATGCCATGATTTCAGTTAATTCAATGTATTCCTTGATTTCCATGAATTCCTTGAATTTCCTGATTTCCATGAATTTCATGAATTTCCCGAATTCCATGAATTCCTTGAATTCCATGAATATCCTAAATTCCATTAATTCCATGAATTCCATGAATTCCATGAATTCCATGAATTCCTTGAATTCCGTGGATTCCATGAATTACATGAATTCCTCGCATTCCATGAATTCCTTAAATTTTTTTGAATTCCATAAATTTCGTGAATTCCTTTAATTCCGTGAATTTCGTCAATTCCACGAACACCGCGAATTCTCTAAATTCCGAGAATTCCCTGAAGCTCGAGAATTTCATGAATTCCGTGTATTCCATGAATTCAATGAATGTCATGATTTCAGTTAATTTCATGTATTCCTTGAATTCCATGAATTCCTTGAATTTCCTGATTTCCATGAATTTCCCGAATTCCATGAATTCCTTCAATTCCATGAATATCCTAAATTCCATGAATTCCTTGAATTCCATGAATTCCTTGAATTCCATGAATTCCCTGAAGCTCGAGAATTTCATGAATTCCATGTATTCCTTGAATTCCTTGAATGCCGTGAATTCCATGGATTCAATGAACATCGTGAATTCCATGAATATCGTGAATTCCATGAATTTCACGAATTCCGTGAATTTCGCAAATTCTCTGAATTCCATGTATACCATGTATACCATTAAGCCATTTCCCTTTCGGGGTAGGCGTGACACTACCCGATTTGGGTAGTGTTTCTAGGTGGATAGTTTTCTTGTAGTAAATAACTACAAGTGTGGGCTCACCACACCCATGGCCCGCCAACAGCACGTAGTTAGTGGTATTACCGAACGGTCACCCATGCAAGTACTAACCGCGCTCAACACCGCTTAACTTCAGTGATCTAACGAGAACTGGTTTTTTCAGCGTGGTATGGCCGTTGGTATGGCCAAGTATGGCCATGAATTCCGTGAATTCCATAAATTCTGTGAATGCCGTACGTACAGTGAATTCCATGTTTCCAGTGAATTATTTGAATTCAATTAATTCCATGAATTTCGTGAATTTCGCCAATTGCATGAATTCCTTGGTTTCCATGTATGTATACCATTAAGCCATTTTCCTTTCAGGGTAGGCGTGACACTACCCGATTCGGGTAGTGTTTCTAGGTGGATAGTTTCTTGTAGTAAATAACTACAAGTATGGGCTCACCACACCCACGACGGGCTAACAGCGCGCAGTATTCCCGAAATTCCATGAATTCCATGAATTCCTTGAAATTCGTGAATTCCATGAATTCCTTGAAATTCATAAATGCCTTGAACTTCATGATTTTCATGAATTTACTGATTTCCATGAATTCCCTGAATTCCGTGAATTCCTTGAATTCCATGAATTCCTCAAATGCCATCAATTCCTTGAATTCCATCAATTCCTTAAATACCATCAATTCCTTGAATTCCATGAATTTCCTGAATTCCATACATTTATTGAGTGCCATAAATTCCTTGAATTCCATGAATTCTCTGAAATCCTTGATTCAATGAATTCCCTGTATTCCTCAAATTCCATGAATGTCATGAATTCCGTGAATTTCTTAAGGTCCATGAATTCCGTGAGTTACCTAAATTCCGTAAGTACAGTGAATTCCCTAAATTTAATGAATTCCTTGAATTCCATGAATTTCATTAATTCCCTGAATTCAATGGATTCCATGAATTCAATTGATTGCACGAAGGGTCAACAGCACGCAGTATTCCCTAACGGTCACCCATCCAAGTACTAACCGTGCCCAACACTGCGTAACTTCAGTGATCTGACGAGAACTGGTGTTTTCAGCGTGGTATCGCCGTTGGCAGTTCCCTGAATTCTATAAATTTCAAGAATCTCGTGAATTCCAAGCCGGAATCTTGTTGAGTTGGCTAATAAATGAAGCTTTCATACCTCCAAGACAGCCGATTATGAGAATTATAAGATGGACTTTGTAGCCTTGGTACAGCCTACTCAGCTCGAAAAGAAGTGCTTGATATTTCGCCCATTTTTCTCCCTCCTTTGCCGTGATATTATCATCGGCTGGTGCCGAGAATTCAATCACGTAAATGATCTTGTTCTTCAGATCTTGGAGGACAATGTCAGGCTTCGTAGCACTGATACGTTGAGTGGTGGAGAATGAGAAATTCCAGTAGATCTTACACTGATCATTCTCCACAACTGACTCGAGTTCCCCCTGGGCGTAGGGCAAGACGGACAATAGATCAACACCATAGAAATGCCTAAGATGGTAATATAACACTTCTAGAGCTGCATTGTGTCTCTCTATGTACGCGCAGCGTGCATATTTAAAGCATCCACTGAGAACATGTCCAAGTGTTTCGGGCTCTTGCTTGCACGCTTGGCAGTTGGTATCGCGACAGGTACATTCATTATGCGCTCGCGGTAAACTAAGGTGTCTATGACGCCGTCTTGACAGGCAAAAAGAAATCCCTCGGTCTCCGATCTCAATCCAGCAGACTTGAGAAACATGTTGGACAGACCAATCGAGAGCTCTTCTCTACGTATGATGCCGTAGAACTTACCATGGAGGGGTTTCTCAGCATGTTCTCTTAGTAGGAGCGTATGTTCTGCTTCCTGTATACGACTTTTGAGCGCCAGAGGTGTAAGTGATGCTAGGCCATGCGTAATGTCGCTGGAATTAAATGTGAGATCAAGCTCCTCTGCTGCATGGTATAGAAACACTGCAGCATTGGCGACTTCATGTTGATGTACGAGTCGCATAAGGGAATCCGTGCTTTTTAGAACTGAGCAGGCTGTAGCCAGAACCTTTCTTCGATGAAGACACTCTAAGCTTAGCAATCCTCTACCCCCTTTATCGCGAGGGAGATATATTCGAGGTACGGAAGATCTAGGATGAAGACTTCGTTGTATTGTCATCATCTTGCGTGTGCTTCGATCAAGTTGTTTTAACTCATCGACGTTCCATTTTACTGCATCGAACGTGTAGAGCAGTATAGGAACGGCCAGCATATTGGTCGCCTGGATCTTATTCTTTCCAGATAATTCGGAAGCCCAAATTTTTCTGAGAATTTGGCGATACATTTTTCCAAGGGCCGTTTTCAAGTTATGCACATGTTGGGTTTCCGCTTGCGGTATTCCAAGATTTGTATATGTTTCTCCAATACCGAGATGTTGAATGGTATTTCCGCCTATGAGTTGAACATCCTGATCGTCACTGGATGATGTAGTTTCTAGTCTTCCTTGGTGTAGGTGGACGCAGGCACACTTGTCCAGTCCGAAACTCATGCCAATTTCTTTAGAATACCTATTTACCGCATCTACAAGGATGTTAAGGTCCTTTTTTAAGGAGGCAAGGAGTTTAAGGTCGTCCACGTATAAAAGGTGGTTGACCTTATATTCTCTTCTGTTCGGCGGGCCACATAGGTATCCAGAGCTTCTGCCTCGGAGCACAATAGATAGAGGCAAGAGGGAGATGCAGAAAAGTATCGGACTTAGAGAGTCTCCTTGAAAGACCCCCCTCTTATAAGTGACAAAGCTTGTAGTCACTTGTCTTTTATCAGATCTTATGACAAATCTTGTCCGCCACAAGAGCCTAAGCTCTTCTATGCATCTCACTATTTTTGGATGCACTTCCATGCACTCAAGCAGCTTAATAAGTAGCTCATGGTTCGTGTTATCGAATGCCTTACGGTAATCAATCCAAGCCATGGACAGATTGCGTCGACACCTGATCGAGTCCTGGGTAATACACCTGTCTATTAACAGGTTCTCCCTGCAACCTGCCAGCCCTCTCTTGCATCCACGTTGTTCGACTATTACACTCCATACCGGCTCGATAGATGTCAATATCCTCTCTTTGAGGATGCCAGTGAATAGCTTGTAGCTGGTGTTTAAACAAGCTATGAGCCTGTAGTTCTTTGGACTTGACAAATCTCCGGCCTTAGGGATCAATACCGTGCGTCCTTCCACTAGCCACTGCGGGACGGGTTGTTCTCCGTTTAAGAAAGTAGTAAATATACGAGCTAGATGTTGGTGCGTAGAAGTAAACTTCTTCCACCAAAAGTTGTTGATTTTATCTGGCCCTGGCGCCGAAAAGTTCTTAGTTCTAGCGATAACTTTCTTCACTTCTTCAGCAGTAATTAGTGGACACTCTTCCTCTGGACCTTGTAATCTTTGCCTTTGGCAAAAGTTACGGAAGAGTGATATATCAGAAGCGTCTTCATTTAGCTGATAAGTATCTCCATATACTTGCTCCCAGAAGACTTGAATCTCTTCTCGACTACACGGATTTTTAACTACACATGACGCTTTATTGAACAGGCGGGAAGGATTAGTAGAAAAGGTGGAATTTTCCTGAATCCACTTAACTCGCCGTTCAAGGCGCTGTTTTTTTTTAACTTTTGGAGTGAATTTTTTATTTGATGTTATGTAGCTAATCACGCACTGAACATTTGATGCATGCCGTCTCGCCGTTTCAATTTTGAACTGAAGCTGTGCAATACGCTCGCGTGTCTTACTCAGACGTACCAAAGTATCGTTACTTCTATCGTCGCTAAGCAGGAAGACCGCCTTCTCGTAAACTACACAGTTCAGATTCCAGAGATTAACATCTTCGGGGAGCAAATCGCGGAGAGCAGTATTAGCTTCAGCTAATTTGTCCATCCTGAGGAAGACTTTTTGGTGGATAGATCTCCTACTTCTCATGTTGGCATTATCGGCTATCTGCAAAGGTGGTCTTGCTGGAACAGGTGGAATGTTCGCTGGAGGATGTTGCTCCTCTTCCTGTTGATAAAGAGCTTCATATCCGTTTTTTCGCAAGAAGGATACCTGATCTCTTAAATACTGAGGCGTTTTATGAGCATATTCCGGGTGCATATTGCCCCAACGGTCCTGTAACCTCTTCATGAATTCTCTCCGCGCCGGTGAGCTTCCTTGCCAACAGATAAGAAGGTATTATTAGGTATATATATATATATATTTTTTTCAAACTTTTTCTCGGGTGAACCCGGTTTTTCGTCATAGCCACGGACTAAGTCAAGTGACTGATGAGATCAGGATGTTATAAGTTATTTCAATACGTTGTTTGAAATCATTTACGATGATGTTGTAGGTACAAAATTAGTAGCATGATGTAGTTTGCGGTTTGGCTTTGCCACTGTTATCCTTACACAGCGGCCGTGAGTGTTGAAGGTGACACCAGTCGCCTCTGGATGCTTTCTTAGAGCGACCATGTATCACGCCATAGGTTCTTAGTCACTTGCTTCCTGATGGTCTAGAAAGTTTCTTACAATGCGACAGGTGTTTAATAAAACCGCTTTTTGAGCTGCCGCCAGTACCCTACTGACTCCTAAATGTTCAAGATGTTCAGTGCATCTTGCGTGCACATTGCCTGTAGCCGAAATCACAATAGGATGAATAGATGCATGTTTCACATTCCTCCATATTGCCTTCACTTCATGCCTTAGCTCGCTATACTTATGAATCTTGGTTGTATAGGTTGCCTGCAAATTTCGGTTGAGCGGACAAGCAATGTCGATGATGTAGACTCTTCCACCTTTTTTCTCTCGCATCACGATGTCAGGTCGATTGGCTCGGATGTAATGATCCGTCTGGATAGTCACATCCCAATATAAGATGTAATCTTCATTTTCTAAAACGGACGTTGGAATGTATCTATAGAAAGGCATCCATTCTGTTAAGAGTCCTAGGTTTAAGGCAAGTTGTTGATGTACAATGCCCGCCACATCATTATGTCTGTGCGTATATTCTCTTTGAGCCATTACGCGACAACCATCAATAATGTGCTCTATGGATTCGTTGGTATCTCCACATAATCGGCACCGGTCAACCACGTCTTGATGTAACACGTGTTTGCGATAATTCCTGTTGCTGACAACCCTATCCTGAATCGCAATGACGAATCCTTCCGTTTCTGGATACAGGAGTCCCTTTCTCAGCCAAATATTGGATGCCTCACTATCCACTTCATATTGATCTAGCGTTTTAGGGTGTTCGCTGTGGACGGCTTTCTGTCTCCATTGCGTTTCTAATTCCTCTATGGTTTCTGCCCTGATATTCAAGGCCTCCTCTGAGGACAAATTCAAGGGCGTGTAGTCAAGATCCGCTTTACAAATGGTGTTGTAAAACGTAACGTCTCGCTTGCTGTTAAAATAGTCTCGCAACTGTGTAACTTGTGACTCACGCAGTTTTCTGACATCTACAATGCCTCTGTCCCCTCTGTGTCGTGGTAGAACTACCCTTTCACTCGCCGAATTACGGTGGTGCATTCGGTGTTTCGTCATTTCTACGCGGATGATTCTGTTTAATCGTTCGAGGTCAGTGTTCGACCATTTGATGAGCCCAAAGGAGTACGTGAGAACAGGGATGGCGTAGGTGTTGATTGCCCTGATCTTGTTTGCCGAGTTAAGAGAACTCTTCAGAACCAATCTGAGTCTTGTAGTGAAGGCAGTCGTTAGGCTTTTCTTAACTATCGTATGCTGAATACCCTTAGATTCAAGAATACCCAGGTATTTATATGACTCGCCCTCAGCCATTGCCTCGATGTCATTCCCGAGATCTTTCTCTATCTCTGCGGTCCCTAATTCTCCTCTGGTTAAATGCACTGTTCGGCATTTATCTAGTCCAAACTCCATGTTGATATCATTGGAAAACTGCTTTGTAACATCAATCACTTGCTGCAGTTTCTCGTCCGAACTAGCGTATAGCTTCAGGTCATCCATGTATAGAAGATGGGTCACTTGATGACCATCCTCATTATCATTTACTCGGAACCCATGAGACATGCTATTTAAAGTTTTGTTCAGTGGGTTCAACGCTAAACAGAACCATAATGCACTGAAGGAGCCTCCTTGGAATATACCGGTCTTAATGCGTATTGATCTAGTTATTCTCGGTTGTCCATGATCAAAATACTTCACTCTTGTACCCAAAGCATCATCGCACGACTTAGGAAGTCAATGCTGCGTGGACAAATTTTGTATACTTTTGAGGCTTCAAGCAAATAGTGATGTGGTACGGAAGTAGACGCTTGCTTGTAGTCAACGTATGCCATGTGCAAGTTCTTTTGGTGTTTACGAGCTTGCGTCATGGAAACAGCGTCTATGGTGATTAGATCTTTACTGCCTCGGAAGTTTTTACAACATCCTTTTTGTTCTTCTGTAAGGATGTCATTCTCGTCACAGTGAGAATAAACCTTATCTGCTATGATAGCTGCAAGACATTTATATATTGTTGGAAGACAGGCTATCGGTCGAAATTCAGATGGATTATGAGCGTCTGGTTTTTTAGGCAACATATACGTAGTGCCCTGCAGCATAAAGCCTGGCATCAGATCTAGATGTTCGATGATCTTCTGAAAACACCGTGCCAACGCAGGATGCACACTAGTCAGGTACTTATACCAGAAATTGTGCACCATGTCCGGACCTGGAGCTTTCCAGTTACATGCTTTTTTCAAAACCGCTGAAACATCTAAAGCTGTGATGTTCTTCAGCTTCATTTCAGGGTTATTGCTTGCTCTTGCTTTCTCTAGTTGAAACCACGCAGTGTCCAAATTGCTTGTGTTAGTTTTTCCCCAAACGTCTGACCAATAGTTAGTCATTTCTTCCGATTGAGGGACTTCGGTGTCTTGCTGGTTATTTTGCTTTACACTCAGTTCACGATAGAACCTTCTTTCGTCTGTCTGAAAGGTTCGATTTTGTTGCCTTCTTGCACTACTTTTCTTGTGCCGACGCAGTCTAGCAGTAAGAACATCAAGTCTCTGCCGCTGGGAGTCTATAATCTCATCCAATATTGCTGGTGTCAATGTCTCGATGTACCGAGGGTGGATGATTTTAATAACATGGTGTATCAGCTTTCTGGTTCGATTTCCTTTTTTATATTGAGTCAGTCGACCCAATTTGCACCTTACTTTGCTGACATCCATATCCAACCTGATCTTCCATGGCAGATCTTGCTCCTGTCTTGGGGCGAAGACTGCATTTATAGGCCTTGTTCTGTGGCCCAACGTTCTAACGGTTGCCACAGCTGCACAGTATACAAGAGTTTGCACCTCTAACGCATTTTGTGTTGCGTTCAAATGTATAGGTAAAACCTTGCTGTTTAGGTGTTCTATTAGTGCACGCAGATCATTTGTGATGTTCATCTTGGGCAGTGAATGCCTTCGGGTTGGTTCTACATGTCTGAACTCTAGTAGAGCATGACCAAAATTCCTTTCAAGTTGCTGTAGATTTTCTGGGACTTCGCTGTTTATATCATCGTTTATGATATCCGGATGTGGTTCTAGTCCATCCGGTACTTGATGTTCATTATTCCTAACACCTATGTCTTCAGCTGCAATCAAGTTTTCGTTTTCCACATCTTCCAATGTAAGTTCATCAATAGGAAGCTGCTGTTCCACTTCCATTTCGATGGCAGCTATTTCAACAGCCGAAAGCAATTTGTTTATAGATATCGAGCGTTTTTGATCTGCTAGATTCTGCTCATTTATTCTTGTGGCTAGCCCTGAGTACTTAAGTAAGAAGAGACGATGATGTTCTTTCCTTACACTTTGCCCACTTTTCTTTGCCAAAAAATAAAAGCGCATCGCATCTCTGTTCATATGGTATGTCCATTTTAATCGCTTCCTTGGTTGTTGAACTTCGGCTTCTAGCACTGGTTGTATTAGGCCATCTACCTCCGGAGGATGTGGTGGTGCTGGATCATCACCAGTTTGAGGAAGAACATCAATTGCCACTGCTTGTTCGTGTGACGCGGCTTTCTCTAACTGCTGTTCATTGCCGTTGTTCTTCCACTCCAAATCAACCTGCTGTTTAATCTCCATTGCTCGATCTTCTGAGACGAGTAGATTAGTCCTGATGTCCTTCACCTTAGCGATAAGATCTCTCAATGCGACTTTCTCTATTTGAGGATACTTTGCGGCAAATTTCGTTCTGAAATTTTGTCCTTTTTTGCGTGATGTTTCAAACTTCGCACTTTCATAATAGAGACGCATCAATTCCTCATTCATTGTGGTATCCCACTTGATGCTCTCCCACGGTATTTCTGTTGAAGTGGTTGGCTGCAAATAGCTAACGCTAGCCAAAGCATCCTCAGCAGACGCTGTTGATGTTTCACTGCTTACCGTATGTCGCAGATTTTCTTGCTGGCCAGCTGCTTGATTAGTGAGATCTGCCTGACCATCTCGCAGCTCACCATCACCACCGACCCGCATGCTGTGGCCCCGAGCGGTGGCTCCAGGGGCACCCCGACGATCCTCGGGTAGCGACAAGCGTTTAAAAATTTTTAAAATACTCTCCATTATCATTTATGGGTTTTGGTGTTCCTCTTAGTCACTTTCCTCTTCGTTTTCTGCCTGTCTGGCATGTGAAACCCTGTCAGTAGCAATGCTACGGCCAACATAGCCTTCAAATTCATGAGAGGAAAGCTCAAGCCTTACCTCGTCGACAACGCGAGAACACCTCCGGTAGAGTTACTAGGTATATTATTTTTTTTTCATACTTTTTCTCGGGTGAACCCGGTTTTTCGTCATAGCCACGGACTAAGTCAAGTGACTGATGAGATCAGGATGTTATAAGTTATTTCAATACGTTGTTTGAAATCATTTACGATGATGTTGTAGGTACAAAATTAGAAGCATGATGTAGTTTGCAGTTTGGCTTTGCCGCTGTTATCCTTACACAGCGGCCGTGAGTGTTGAAGGTGACACCAGTCGCCTCTGGATGATTTCTTAGAGCTACCATGTATCACGCCATAGGTTCTTAGTCACTTGCTTCCTGATGGTCTAGGAAGTTTCTTACAATGCGACAGGTGTTTAATAAAACCGCCTCTTGAGCTGCCGCTAGTACCCTACTGACTCCTAAATGTTCAAGATGTTCAGTGAATCTTGCGTGCACATTGCCTGTAGCCGAAATCACAATAAGATGAATAGATGCGTGTTTCACATTCCTTCATATTGCCTTAACTTCATGCCTTAGCTCGCTATACTTATGAATCTTGGTTGTATAGGTTATTATAAAAAAATGAGGAAACTCATTTTTCTCTCAGGCTTAAGATGGTTACAGCCGAATATGTCGACGGCATTTTTGGTTAGAGTTGGATTTTTTGTTTGTTTGAATATTATGCACGGGGTAGTCCCGGTATATATTATCAGTCACGGACGCATTATTATAATGCAATCAAGTGACCTGATGAGAGCGTATGCCCTGACATATTGGGCAAAGCCTGGTTTTTACCCCATCATTCACGGAATGGGTTGCAGTCAAGTGCATGATGGGGGGACCTACAACTTAAGATGGGTTCCGAACCATCAGAACCTCGGCAAAGGTACATAGAAAAATTTCAAGAGTTACCGGCTCAGGGATCGAACCCCGGACCTCTGAGGTGAAGTCCGAGCGTCTGACCAACCAATTATTATTTAGAGAAGTTGTAGGCTCCGGAAGCTTCGATCATGATTCCTTAAAGAAACCAATCCCAAAGCTACTGGAAGGTGTACGTCATCCGCTTCTGCTCCTTCTGTCCTAGAAGGTAAGCAAGAGCGGGAAATTTACGCGTGATAACATCGGGCAACACTGTTCCCTGGAGTCAGGTCTCTAGCCGCGGATGACCTTACGCGGCAGACAAGACAGTTGGAGATGAAGGTTTCACCTCTGGATACTTTTTTAGAGCTACCAATCTTTGTAGAATTTAAGAGGAACAGTGTTGACGGACCAGATGGAGTGATCCCAGGAGAACAGCCTTTTGCATCCGGTTCGCGATGAAATGAGCCTGACGCTGGCAAGCCGGAATCTTGTTGAGTTGGCTAATAATCTTCCGATCTTGGAGGACAATGTCAGGCTTCGTAGCACTGATACGTTGAGTGGTGGAGAATGAGAAATTCCAGTAGATCTTACACTGATCATTCTCCACGACTGACTCGAGTTCCCCCTGGGCGTATGGCAAGACGGGCAATAGATCAACACCATAGAAATGCCTAAGATGGTGATATATCACTTTTAGAGCTGCATTGTGTCTCTCTATGTATGCGCAGCGTGCATATTTAGAGCATCCACTGAGAACATGTCCAAGTGTTTCGGGCTCTAGCTTGCACGCTCGGCAGTTGGTATCGCCTACAGGTACATTCATTCATTATATCTCAATCCAGCAGACTTGAGAAACATGTTGGGCAGACCCATTGATAGCTCTTCTCTACGTATAATACCGTAGAATTTACCATGAAAGGGCTTGTCAGCATGTTCTCTCAGTAGAAGCGAATTTTCTGCTTCCTGCGCACGACTTCTGAGCACCAAAGGTGTGAGTGATGCTAGGCCATGTGTAGTGTCGCTGGAATCAAACGAGAGGCCAAGTTTCTCTGCGGCCCTATCTGCGGCGCAATATAGAAACGCCGCATCATTGACGACTTCATGTTGATGTACGAATCGCATAAGAGAATCTGTAGAGAATCTGCAGGCTGTAGCTAGAACCGTTCTTCGATGAAGACACTCTAAGCTTAGGAAGTCTCTACCCCCTTTATCGCGAGAGAGATATATTCGAGGCACGGAAGATCTAGGATGAAGACTTCGTTGTATTGTCATCATCTTGCGTGTGCTTCGATCAAGTTGCTTTAACTCATCGACGTTCCATTTTACTGCGCCAAACGTGTAGAGCAGTATAGGAACGGCAAGCATATTGGTCGCCTGGATCTTATTCTTCCCAGATAACCAATAACAAGATGTTGAATAGTATTTCCGCCTATGAGTTGAGCATCCTGATCGTCACGGGATGATGTAGTTTCTAGTCTTCCTTCGTGTAGGTGGACGCAGGCACACTTGTCCAGTCCGAAGCTCATGCCAATCGCTTTAGAATACCTATTTACCGCATCTACAAGGATGTTAAGGTCCTTTTTTGAGGAAGCAAAGAGTTTAAGGTCGTCCATGTATCAAAGGTGGTTGACCTCATAATCTCTTCAGTTCGGTAGGCCACATAGGTATCCAGAGCTTTTGCCTCGGAGCACTATAGATAGAGGCAAGAGGGAGATGCAGAAAAGTATCGGACTTGGAGAGTCTCCTTGAAAGACCTCCCTCTTATATGTAATACAGCTTGTAGTCACTTGTCTTTTGTCAGATGTTATGACAAATCTTGTTATTATTATTATTTAAAAAATAGAACCTCAGACTTAACATTGTTTTAACCCAATATGTCAAAGACAGTTTTTGTTTCTACACGGGTTGTCCCTGTATGTATCGTCAATCACGGGCGCATTTTATGATATAGTCAAGTTATTTGATGAGAGCAGTATGCCTATATGATATATTGGGTAAGCCAAGTTTCATTTTATTTTCACTATCCACGGGCGACGTTGCAGTCAAGTGCATGGTGAAGGGATCTGCAGGTTAAAGTAGGATTCGAACTATTAGAACCGCGTCAAGAGTATTTAGGAAAATTTCCAGAGGTACTGCCTCAGGGATCGAACTGCGGACCTCTAACAAAAAGACCAAACGCCGAAGCGCCTATTATGTATTATAAAATATTTATTTCTCAAGGTATATTTTTTTGATTATAGACAAATGCTCCGCGAACTGATACCAGGCGATTTGGTGAAAGTACAAAACGCAAATGATTGGAAACGATCAATAATAGCTGCCTATAATCAGGATGCTGGTAAGTTTTATGGCTCAATATTAAAGAAAATATATTCTGATTACAAATATTAGTTAATAGCCAGTACGCGACTTTATTACAGGTATGAGCCCAGAAGAAGCTAAAATAACATTTCTGAAAATTGTCTATCGATGGCCCACTTTTGGATCAGCCTTTTTCGAAGTTAAGCAAAGTACAGAACCAAATTATCCAGAATTATTGCTTATTGCTATCAACAAGCACGGAGTAAGTCTCATTCATCCACAAACTAAGGTTAGTTTTGAATGTCCCATTGTACGGGAGACGTTTTTATAATATCTATGCTGAAAATATCAATTCAAATTTATAATCATACATTTTGAGTAAATAAGTATTTCTTTACAGGACATATTAGTAACGCATCCATTCACCAGAATTTCAAACTGGTCGTCAGGAAATACTTATTTCCATATGACAATAGGAAATTTGGTTCGAGGTACAAAACTATTATGCGAAACTTCACTCGGTTACAAAATGGACGATCTTTTAACGTCGTACATATCACTAATGCTTACAAACATGAATAAACAACGAACGATACGGATAAAGTAGCAGAACTAATGTTATAAAAGGTGCAAAGAAAAATAAGTTTTAAAACGAGTATCTTTCACGTGTCTTTTGCAGTTGACTTTTCGTTACTCAAATATGAATCAGGTGAGACTTCAGAGAAAATACTGTTTCATAAACTGTGGGATTATAATGAGTAATTGATATAATATAATTGACAGAAAAGAGTGACAGTATACCTGGGAACCACGTACAAATCATAAAATTGTACTTATGTCAAACTCAATTTAAAAAACAAAAGCATTTGTATGGTATTCCTATGAATACAGAATGATTCTAATGTATTTCTTTTCTAATTCAATAGCATAAGAGAATTTTATCATTACTGTAATATTGATATTGTTTGATTACTTATATAATAAAATACTGAAATAAAGCATGAATGTAACAAGTGAAGATAGTATTATTTACGCGAATCGTTGTATCGTATTTACACGCATATAAGCCGCACCCCGATTTTCAAGCTCCAAGAAACCAAAAAAGGTGCGGCTTATACGGTTAATACGGTATACGATTTAATACTTACGAGTAAGAATATTTCAATACGGTTGTAAAATATCTCGACGTTTGATGAGAGTTGTATATTCGTAGACAAGACTGCAGAGCATATGCGGTAAAGAAAGTAGACTTATAATTTTTATCGACATGCACTCTTTTAAAGACACCTGGCTTTACAGTCAGATGTCTTTGCGCTGGTTTATATTATAAAATAGTTTTATTTAATGTTCAATTTTATGCTGGGGAAGCTTCGACTCCGTCCAATGATATCTAAAGCTGTAATTATTGTCATGAATTCTGAATTACTGTTGTGAATAATAAACTTAACCATGTTCATTGTCCGCACACTACGAATCTTAATTGTGGGTAAGTTCCCATGATACCTTCGCTAACATACCTCGGTAACAATAGAACTCTTGAATTGTTGTTATCTCACTTCCTTTTGGAGATTACTGTATTTAATTATGTTTTTTAAAGACAGGCTGACACTTATACGATCCATTATACCAATCTAGTGCACGCCGAGCTTGTTTCTAGTTTCTTTTTTTATACAGTTTCAAATCCTACCGATTTACTTCCGACTTCGCCATAAACTTCAAGGCTGAATACACCTTCATTCTCGATTTCGCTGAAACTTATTATTTTTTGATTTAAAGAATGAATTGCTGAACTATGTAAAGTTAAATTTGATATAATGTCAGATATTTTCAGTACACTCAGAATTCTCGGAAACACTTGTCAAAATCCAATCAAAACCGTGCATTGTTTAAACTTTTTCTGATCATTTTAGTTAAGCATGTGGATTTTAGAAGTTCAAAAATAGTTTAAAACCCAGCTGAGAATATTCGTATAGAAATACACGTCAGTTGCGTTTTTAAAACAAACCATGCGGAATACTACAAATGTCTCGTAAAAGATAGTTAAAAAATATGTTACCCAATACGAAAACTTCGTCGAACCAGATAAAAATATGGATATCGGGGCGAAAACCTCGTCGAACCTTGTTTCTGCATGGTTCAACGAAGTTCAGGTAAAATTCTTTTCAAAAAGTTTCACAATAAGTTCTTCTATCTCTCGATATTTTGCACATCAATTTAAAAAAAATGGTATATTTTGTGGAATTACTCCAAAAATGGTAATAGAATCAAGAATGGAAAAGGAGCTTTTTGAAGAATTCTTCAAAATGAATAATTCTACTTTTGAAATAAGTAATTCAGCTTCATTTTCGAGAAAAATGCTAGATTTAAAAAAAATCAGTTTGTGAAGCGGACCCTAAACGCCCATCATGAAGGGATTTGTAGGTGAACCATTGCTAATAAAAAAACACTATAATATAGAAAATGTTCATTTTTTATGGCAATTCTACGTAACAAGAGCTTCAATTTGAGCCGACCCTCAAGAAAATCGCACTAAAAACAAGCTTCTAGCATATGGGGGTATAAAAAATCAATGTTCTCAATACTATTTTCTTTCAAATACTGTTTTGAAAAAAACGAAGAATACGACATAGCCATTTGAAATTTGTATAGCGTATTCATGCCAAAAGCTTTAATTTAAGCCGTTCTTGAAGAAAATCGGACTAAAAGAAAAGCCTCGATCATGGTGTTCAAGAAAAGATAATTTCCAGATTTCCTTCATTTTCCTAGTTCTAATTACTGACAACAAAAATAAGCAACACTCTAATACAGGAGATTTTATTTGTTAGCGCAGTTCTAAATGCCAATAGTTACCATTCACGCCATCCCTGAAGAAAATCGGACCAAAAGAAAAGATCCCATCATAGTGTTCAAGAAAAGATAGTTTTCAAATTTCCTTAGTTCGCCTAATTTTAATCACTGGTAACCAAAAAAGCAACGCTTCAATACAAGAAATTTTATTTTTCAACTGATTTCTACATGCCAAAATCTTTAATTTAAGCCGTTCTCGAAGAAAATCGGACCAATGGAAAAGCTTTCATCATAGTGTTCGAAAGAAAATTATTTCCTTTATTTTCCTGGTTTTAATCACTGATGACAAAAAGAAACAACACTACAATACAGGAGATTTTATTTTTTAGCGCAATTCTACATACCAATAGTTACAATTCAAGCCATCCCCAAAGAAAATCGGACCAAATGAAAATATTCCATCATAGTGTTCAAGAAAAGATAATTTCCAAATTTTCCTCATTTTCCTAGTTGGAATCACTGATAACAAAGAGAAACCACACTATAATATAGAAGATTGTATTTTTTAACGAAATTCTACATGCCAATATTTGTAATTCAAGCCATTCCCGAAGAAAATCGGATAAAAAGAAAAGATTCCATCATGGTGTTCAACAAAAGATAATTTCCAAATTTCCTTAATTTTCCTAGTTTGAATTACCGATAAAAAAAATAAACAACACTATAACACATGAGATTTCATTTTTTAACGCAATTCTACATACCAATAGTTACAATTCAAGCCATCCCCAAAGAAAATCGGACCAAAAGAAAAGCTTCCATCATAGTGTTCAAGAAAAGATGATTTCCCAATTTCCCTAATTTTCCTAGTTTGAATCACTGATAACAAAGAGAAACAACGGTATAATATAGAAGATTGTATTTTTTAACGCAATTC